>REGM01000202.1:578026-588914 GCA_004194415.1 Aurelia aurita | reverse complement strand
TTGGTTGTTAATTAGCGGCTGAATAACAAGAATGGTACATTGAAAGACCAACTGGTGCCATCGCAACACATCAACGATTATCATACATCAAGTCATGCGTATCATTCATTTATGATCCCATCAATACACCCCTGTCTAATTGCACCGGAAAATTCTATCCCAGCGATTTCTCAGACATAAAGTACCTACTGTGCATGTTAAGCCAACATTCTTCTTCAATTGGTTGTTAATTAGCGGCTGAACAACAAGAATGGTACATTGAAACACAAACTGGTGATACCTTTAAACCAGAGATACCGAAAACATCAAAAACATTTCATGTATCAAAATAGTTGTTATCAGCAAATAACTGCAACAGTAGCTGCCAATTGTAAATATTCATATGAAATTATCAATGTTCAAAATGTACTTTGTACTAAATATGGTCCAAATTGGATAAACATTAATTATTGAAAATTAGTATAGTATTTTGTGCCATCTAAATGTACTTGTGCCACTTTTGTGACAACTTTTTGAAAAATTGTTGCCAGATTTGAATTTTGCAGGTCCAAGTTGTACTTTGTACCAAAATTTGGAGCAAATTTAATCATCTTTATTGTTGGTTGCTTCCCCATGTGCAATCAGATGCTCTGTCCCACTTTCGTGCACTTGTGCCACTTACGTGACATGGTTTCAGCAATCCTATTCCTAGATTTGAGATTAGCAAGCTCAAAATGTACATTGAACCAGTTATGGTCCAAATCGGGTGAACATTTCTTATTGATAATTAGGATAGTATTTTGTGCGATTTAAATGCACTTGTGCCACTTTTGTGAAAAAATGTAAAAAGCTGTTGCTAGATTTGAAATCATGAGTTCCAAGTTGTATTTTGAACCAAAGTTGGAGCCAATCGTGTGAGCTTTATTTTTGGTCGTCGTTTTTTGGTGTGGGGACCAGATGGGGACGCAGAGGCGGAAAGGGTCATTTCTGTACTATTGTGGTCAGAAAGGTTGATGTCGTTTCTTTCAACATACATATTTCAACATGCACATGAAAATTTCCTCCTTTTTTTGCTAAACATTTTATCATTTTATGCCCTTTTATTTGGGTCCTAGAATTATGAAGTAGTTTCTAAAGCTGCTAATTATTGATGCGTTTCTTGATATATGAAGCATTCTATTACATATTACTCAAAAATTTAAGTTGTTTCACCCCTCTTATAACAAGCTTTGAATTCAGTTTTGAAAAGGTTCTTGGTTTGGTACTTAGGTACTTATCAAATGTAGCACAAGAGTTTTGGCCATCCTTGTGCTAGTTTCTTACAAGCGAGATTCTTATAAACAAAAAAGGATGTTTCATATTTCTTCAAGTAATGGTCATATGGAAAGCTTCTCCTAGTCAAGACAGATTTGCTCTTTGATTATTTTCATTGATTTGTCTATTAAACCTTTGGGACGACTGCACTTTAGCGGACCAGCTTTATGTCATATCTCTCGGGAACGTATTTGACCAAATACCCTACTAGCCATAACAAAACCCTGCCTTAGCCTACCTTACCCTAACTAACCCTAACCTTAAAAAATTTGCAGATACCTCTGTTAAGAACATGCACAGGTCAAAAAGCATTTTCTTATCGAGGAGCAAAATTGTGGAATGAGCTTAATACGGAAACTAAATTGGCACCGTCCCTGGCTACCTTTAAAAAAACCATTTGAGAGGTACATTTTAATTTTCTTTTTACTTTTGTTATCCTCGATATAACAAGTATATTATATAGGCTATATCTAAATATTGTACATATTGTAATTTTCTTTAATTTAGGCTTTATCGTTTTTGCACAGGTCAATTTGTAAAACAGTTATTTATTACTGAAATCTGTAACCTGTATAAATATTTAAAAATGAAATGAAAATGAACTTACNAAATTTCTTCCATCAGGCGATCTGCAGAAAATGTATAGAGGAATTGTTGAGCCACATTTCAGTTATTGCTGCTCTGTTTGGGGTTGTTGTAGTGAAACTAAACTTAATTCTCTCCAAAGAATCCAGAATAGAGCTGCAAGAATAACTACAAATAGTCCTTACGATGCTTCTGCTGTCCCTTTGCTCAAAAATCTTGGCTGGCCATCAATTAGAGATCTTATCAGAAAAGAAACGGTGTCGCTGACCTATAAAGCATTGAACTCACTTGCTCCTCAATATTTAGGGGAACTTTTCACTAAATGTTCAGAGCGTAGTGATCGCAATCTTCGCTCAACAGAAACAAAAAATTTGCAGATACCTCTGTTAAGAACATGCACAGGTCAAAAAGCATTTTCTTATCGAGGAGCAAAATTGTGGAATGAGCTTAATACGGAAACTAAATTGGCACCGTCCCTGGCTACCTTTAAAAAAACCATTTGAGAGGTACATTTTAATTTTCTTTTTACTTTTGTTATCCTCGATATAACAAGTATATTATATAGGCTATATCTAAATATTGTACATATTGTAATTTTCTTTAATTTAGGCTTTATCGTTTTTGCACAGGTCAATTTGTAAAACAGTTATTTATTACTGAAATCTGTAACCTGTATAAATATTTAAAAATGAAATGAAAATGAACTTACCCTAACTAAACCTAACTAACCCTAAAGCCTGGTTTCCATATGATCGTTCCTGTCGTTCCCGTCGCTGGTAATTTTTTCAGCGACACAAACGACGCGAACGACAGGAGCGATCGAATGGTTTCCATATGATCGCTGCTGTCGTTCCCGTCACTGGTAATTTTTTCAGCGACACAAACGACGCGAACGATGCGAGCGAGCGACGGGAGCGATCGAGCTATTTCCATATGATCGCTGCTGTCGCTCAGTTTGCATCACAGGCTCAAAATAATGAGACTGTGCTCAGATGCGCAGATGCGCAGAACGTCGCTGGGATCGCTGACTTTTTAAAAGTGGTTTCCATTAAAATAATTCGATCGCTGGCTGTCGTTCGCGTCGCTGAAATAGAAATTTTTCTATCTCAGCGATAGGGTGTCGCTCGCGTCGCTACGATCGCTGGCAGAAAAAAGTGATAGTTTCCATCAAATCGTTCGTGTCGCTACGGTCGCTGGTACGTTTTTTCAGCGACGGGAGCGACGGGAACGACACGAACGATCATATGCAAACCAGGCTTAACTTACCCTAAAAACACCTTTCAAAACCTTACCCTGACACTAACCCTTACCCCATGACACATTACTTGCCGATATTGAAAGCTGGTCCACAAAAGTGCAGACTAGCTAAACCTTTAAACACAAGGAGAGGTAGGATCTTTATTTGAACCTAATGACGCCGAAAAACGACAGTTTTCTTTCCCAAACGAATCTCTTTGAAAAGATAATCTTGATTGGCGAGAGTCGCTAAATTTTGATCGAGGTAGTGTGTCGCCCCTCCCCCCACCCCCAAAAGTGGAAGAAATTGTAAACTCGCAACTGATTAAAGTCCTCGGTCGCTAACTCTCGTCAACAAAATTAAGTTGGCTGTTATTTTGTCCTTGATTTAACACCTCAATTTTGTATCGATTTTCCTTTTTTCTGTTCGGTCCGATTAAACTACAGTTGAACCCCGCTTTCCCGAACTTTCAAGGCTAATGAAAATTTCTTCGAGACAGCGAGGTTCCGAGATAATTGAAGCTCTATCTGTAGTTATGCAAAGTGAGGGGTATTACTAAATTGTTTAAAGACCTATTGCTACCCATGATCCTTTGTGCGCCGAATGAAAATCAAGACAAAGAGAACCTAGGCCAGAAATGACTTTCAGATAATATGAAAGTCGACTTTGGCACCACTAAGGATCACGGTTATCAATGGGTCTTTTTAAGGTAGTGACTAATTTGAGCTAGCCAAGTTCGAGATAGCGTTTTTCAACTGTACACCCTGATGCAGCCAATGCCCAGCCAATGACAGGAAAAGGTTAGAAATTGGGCTTCCTCTAGAAACTAATATGACTGAGAAACGATTGTCGTTTTCTTTCCCAACCAAATCTAACTTAAAAAAAGGGTTTTACTTTTACCTGTCACATAATTTTGATGATACAGCTATTGAGTGGAAGCATATTAGAAATGAGATTCCCCTTTTAGTAAATCGTTATAAACCACTCGTGCCCATTTGGAACTGAATCTGTTTCAAAACAAGGCATTACCTCTCATCAGTCAGACAATCACAAGTTATGATACAACTATTCATAGGAAAACGATTAGGAATAGGATTCCCTTTTTATTAGAAACTAATAAGACATAGAAGCGACCGTGCTCTTCCTCAGCCAAATATTTTTCAAAAGAAGGTTTGGATTCTCAAACAATGAGAATCTAGAATTAGGAAAAAGTTAGAAATGTCTTACTTCTTAGAGTTATTGTTATAAACACCCATCGAGGGTGACGTCGAGCAGGCGAGTCTCTTTCTTTACGGCCAGCCAATTGCTCTTCTCAGCGCTTCTTTAATAATCTTTCCTTCTGGGCCATCCCCGTCTTTCTTCTCTTCTCTTCTTGTCACCTCTGCTCTTATCTCCTTTTCTAGAAAACTTAGAGTGGGACGTCCAGTAGGCGCTACTCTTTTCTGACATCCAGCCCACCTCTTGCTCTTACATTGTCCATGCAAAAAGCCTTCCGCCATCACCCTTGTAGATTCCGATAGAACAAGGAACAACAAGACCCCAGTCATCGTTAAAATAGCAACCTTCATATTTGCTGGCCGTTTGAGAGCTAGCTTTGCGCCGTCATATGAGCGATAAGAAAAGTTGATTAGTTTTAAAGAATATTCCGAGGTCTTTCATTGAGATATGATTGGCTTAGAAGGCAGGTGAACAGGTTATTTATTTGACAGCAAACCACGCCACAGGATTCTACACCAGCTTGTTAAGCGATCATTTGCAAATTGCTTAATCATGAAAATGTCCGGTTAATTGATAGCGGACACGTATGAATGAAACACTCAGTTTTGTTCGAAGAAAGGTGAGCATAAAACGCGGAATGAATGAAATAGAAAGCCATTTAGAATCTTGTTTGCTAAATCAGAGCATTATGACGAGTCCATGAAATACTCCTCGGGTTATAATAATTTCAGTGTTTAAAAATCATATAGATTCAAAATTCTACTTATGCACAAATTTTCTTGAGGTGCTACATCGAGATCGATTCAATTTTTCCTAAGCTGATAATCTAAGGAAAGACTTTAAGTTGACAATATTCGGAAATTTTTGAGCTACCAAGTTTTGAAATATACTATGGAAGTCGAAAAAGAATATTATACAGACTTTCCCCGGCAGGAGTATAATGGCTAAAAATAATTTGGTCTTTGGTAATCGAGAGGGTCTCCGCCATATTCATATGGCGGACAGGAAATTGAATTTTGGCGTACGCCGGCGTAATCAAAGCCAAAAATCTCTGAATCCTAAAGGTGAACCATAAGTTTTGGATTACTTCCTGGCGCACGGAAAAGATTCCGTCCTTCGGAAGGGATGTTAAACAAGGGGTCACTGCCTGGATGCGGTATGCATTCAGTGCCTGCCAAAAGTCATTGAAACGCTTAGGCCATTTTTTGATAATGACACACTTTTCCACAATTCTATCCTTAGCAATTAGTTCAAGCACCCCCTCCCTCCCAAACAATGTTGATTTGCAAGGTTGTTTTCCTAGCATTCCATGAGAGTCGCGAATCGTCCTGTCATCCTCATTTTATCGTCAGAGAACAACATTGTTCTAAGGGGGAGAGGGGAAAATCGCAAAACAAGGCAACATTAGCTAAGGTGTTCCAAGACTTTTGGCAGGCATTGTAGTAAGCCTGTATTGGCTCTAATAGATAGAAATCTTTCCAGCCTACTTAAAATAAAGTAATGAATTAATGAATGAAAATATACCTGGCATGGCAGACAAATATGGTGGGCGCTTCCACCTCGATTCCACTATGGTTTTGTATGACTGTACAACGATAATTTTAGCGGAACAGAACATTGGCTACAAAGGTGACAGTTTTGCTGTCTTTCAGTCAACTACCGGGTGACCCAATAAAAATAAGTGAAACTTGATTATGTTATGTTATCGCAAATAAACATAAATTCTGTATTAATTAAACTAAAATGCCAAAATTATAAAACACTAAACGTATCGGGCATAACCCTTCATCAATAGTCAATATGTTATGTTATCGATCATGAAAACTCCTTTTTATGGGTTTGTATTAGTTTCTGGGATGATCCAAGTAATATTCCTCATAAAATTGTTGCTTGAAAAACCATGTTTTGAGCTATAGTACTGTATAAAATCTTGCATTTTCCGCAAAAAAGCTATTTTTTGCGATTTCGTATCAAATTTCGAATCCTAAATGATAAAAGGCTCTGTGGAAAAAATCAATGTTGTGATCAACTCCTGCGCAAGTTTCAGAGTATGGTATGCATCAAAGCCATGTTGCTCTCTTGAGCAGAAATTCCCGTAAAAGCAAAGTTACTAATAGAGTTTGCAATATGNGGTTTGTATTAGTTTCTGGGATGATCTAAGTAATATTCCTCATAAATTTGTTGCTTGAAAAACCATGTTTTGAGCTATAGTACTGTATAAAATCTTGTATTTTCCGTTGCGATTTCGTACCAAATTTCGAATCCTAAACAATAAAAAGCTCTGAAGAAAAAATCAATTTTGTGATCAACTCCTGCGCAAGTTTCAGAGTATGGTATGCATCAAAGCCATGCTACTCTCTTGAGCAGAAATTCCCGTAAAAGCAAAGTTACTAATAGAGTTTGCAATATGGACTGGAAAGAATAAACCAAGGCGGTCTCTACCAAGGTCTCCAGGACAGTAGGCTTTTTGAAGCATGCCAAATCTTTCCTAGCAAGAGAATCTTTGCAAACTCTCTACACAGGCATTGTGGAGCCCCACTTTCGGTATTGTTGCACTGTTTGGGGCTGCGCCGGTTCAACTGAAATCAATCAGTTGCAGAAACTTGAAAAACGTGCTGCTAGAATATAGAATTGTAACAAACAGCAGCTATGTTCGTTTCGAGCATAGCCCGTTATCAAGTCGACTTGTTAACGGGCTATGCTCGAAACGTCGTGTTGAACTCATGCTTAACTCGAAACGTCGTGCTTGACGAAACTTTGATATTTCATATCGAAGTGCAAATATCTAACTTAGGCTCAGTTTAAACTTCGCATTTCTGTCGCGTCGAATTAAATTATTTCTCCAAGTGTCGAATAAATGCGACGATAATGCGACGTTTAAATCAGCGTCGCATTAAATAATTAAATTAAATTAAAGATGGTCCGCTAAAGTTCAGTCATCCCAAAGGTTTAAAAGACAAATCAATGAAAATAATCAAAGAGCAAATCTGTCTTGACTAGGAGAAGCTTGCCATATGAGTCATAAGATCATTACTTGAAGAAATATGAAGCATCCTTTTTTGTTTATAAGAATCTCGCTTGTAAGAAACTAGCACAAGGATGGCCAAAACTCTTGTGCTACATTTGATAAGTACCTAAGTACCAAACCAAGAACCTTTTCAAAACTGAATTCAAAGCTTGTTATAAGAGGGTTGAAACAACTTAAATTTTTGAGTAATATGTAATAGAATGCTTCATTTATCAAGTAACGCATCAATAATTAGAAGCTTTAGAAACTACTTCATAATTCTAGGGCTTAAATAAAAGGGCATAGAATGATAAAATCTTTCGCAGAAAAGGAGGAAATTTTCATGTGCATGTTGAAATATGTATGTTGAGAGAAACGACATCAACCTTTCTGACCACAAAAGTACAGAAATGTCCTTTTAACCCTTTCCGCCTCTGCGTCCCCATCTGGTCCCCACACCAAAAAACGACGACCAAAAATAAAGTTCACACGATTGGTTCTAAATTTGGTTCAAAATACAACTTGGAACTGCTGATTTCAAATCTGGCAACAGTTTTTTTTAATTTTTTCACAAAAGTGGCACAAGTGCATTTAAATGGCACAAAATACTATCCCAATTATCAATAAGAAATGCTTACCCGATTTGGACCATAGCTGGTACAAAGTACACTTTGAACTTGCTAATCTCATATCTAGCAATAGGATTGCTGAAACCTGGTCATGTAAGTGGCACAAGTGCACGAAAGTTGAACAGAGCATTCTGATTGCACATGGGAAAACAACCAACAATAAAGATGATCCAATTTGTTCCAAATTTTGGTACAAAGTACAACTTGGACCTGCAAAATTCAAATCTGGCAACAATTTTTCAAAAAGTTGTCACAAAAGTGGCACAAGTACATTTAGATGGCACAAAATACTATCCTAATTTTCAATAATTAATGTTTATCCAATTTGGACCATATTTAGTACAAAGTACATTTTGAACATTGATAATTTCATATAAATATTTATAATTGGCAGCTACTGTTCCAGTTATTTGCTGATAAGGAATATTTGCATCAATGAAATTAAAACAAAAAGTTCTAACATGTTTTTGATGTTTTTGGTATCTCTGGTGTAAAGCTGGATTCACAAATGATGCGATTTTGTGGTTTTATGCGGCGCCGCACCATAAAGTTTTTTTACTTTAACTTTGTCACACTGCCGCTCATCATTGTTACCCTGACTGCGTCAAGAATGACGCTTCAAGGTTAAATTCTGTAGCAGCTGCCAATTCGTGAAACATTTTCATAAGTTAGGCTAAATCTCGTCGCCATTTTGCATGAGTACACGATAAGGAGGCTAACCTGGCTTTAGAGGCAAGATTGTGGCGTCAGAAAGCATTTGGGCTGCCTCAACATGACTTCAGAAGGCTCAGACCTTGTACTTTATGACGTCGCTACGAACTTGTCGCAGATTGTAATACGTAATTTCGCAGAGAAAGACAAAAAAGTCGAGAAAAAGTACGATACACCAATCAGTATAATCTTTCATTTTATCATCGATCATACCAATCCCGGACGTGTCCTTCAACAAACTTCCTCTTAATATTTCGCTGCACAACAACAATGGCACATTCAAACTCATACAGGTGCCACTCTACCGGCAAAAAATATAAAACAATGTTTGGAATTTCAGCCTGTTGTCAAAAACAATAAACTATTGTTTTGATATTGTCTTGTCAAACAATTGGTATCTTAGTTTTTCTTATGTGCGTTTATTATGCAAAAGTACCTGCTGTACTTGTTAAGACAACATTTTTCTTTAATTGGTTGTTAATTAGTGGCTGAACAACAAGAATGGTACATTGAAAGGCCAACTGGTGCCATCGCAACACATCAACGATCATCATACATCAAGTCATGCGTATCATTCATTTATGATCCCATCAATACACCCCTGTCTAATTGCACCGGGAAATTCTATCCCAGCGATTTCTCAGACATAAAGTACCTACTGTACCTGTTAAGACAACATTCTTCTTTAATTGGTTGTTAATTAGCGGCTGAACAACAAGAATGGTACATTGCAACACAAACTGGTGATACCTTTACACCAGAGATACCGAAAACATCAAAAACATGTTAGAACTTTTTGTTTTAATTTCATATATCCAAATAGTTGTTATCAGCAAATTCGTCTCCGTCTTTTCGTCTCCGTCCAAATATGACAAAAGGCCCTGGGGACGAGGTTGATATGATTTCAGTTATTTATATTTACAGCTTGACTTATCGTCTGTAGAAAACGAATCTCGTTTTTAGAGTATAGGAATCAAATCTTTAGAAAACATTCCACCATTGGTTGATGCATCTTTCGTTTGATTTAATGGCTTGAAAGGAACTTTAGGTACTTTGCAATGCGTGTTCTTTGGCAATATTGGATATCGTGGTTATTTTCAGAATTACAGCGTCTTCTGTGTTTCAAACAGTTCTCCAGTTGTGACGTCATAAAATGTCTACATCGTGAACTAAATAAGCTACGCATTTCTGGTTACCACACCGCCGCCGCGCCATATTAGAGATCTTCATAAACTATGGTTTTCTTGAAGATTGTACCACTTTTTCTCTATTAATTAAGGATTTACAACAATTGTAATTTTCTTGCAAAGACTTTTGTGAATTCTTTCAATAAAAAGAAAACTCATAATTCTGAAAATAATCAAGATATCAAAGATTGCCAATGAGCGCTTATAGCAAAGTATCTGAATTTCCTTTAAAGCCATTAAATCCAATCCACCTTTTCAAGGTAAGAGCGTCAAAGCGGAAATTTTATATTTGTTTGAGATTTTGCATTGGAACAAATTTTCACATTCATATCTGTCTTTATTTCGAAATTATGGCGAAATAAAGAATTCAAATTCATACGGGCTTTGACCGTAAAATCAAAGTTTAGTTTACACATTTCCATGCTGAAATTCTTTGCTAGATTACAATTACTAAATGACTCCGAACCACATCGTTTCGCCTGTAAATCCTTTCGCTTTCTTTGTGAAGCTTCAGATTTAGGCTTTGTTAATTGGGTTTCTAAGGTACGTGAATTGCAAGCTAGATATGATATTTTACCAAGTGATAACGTCTTTGCTATCAAATCAAAGGTCAGAAGCTTCTTCGAAAATTTTACCCTAACTAACCTAAATGGCCATCAAGTACAGAATAAACATAAGGTCCGTTTGGATGATTACAAAGTCCATAAGAAAGTTGCTAATTAGCTCAAGAATATGCGAAATCCGGTTAATTTGCTGCTGTATCAGAGGAAACAAGACAATGTATCAATTTTATGGTCTCAAAGCTGTGTAATTTGAAGAGAAGGTGACGTGAAATTTTCCTATTCGATCGCAGGAAACTTGTGTATCGATGCGCTTTGTATCTAATGATCCATAGTAAGTTCATCGTAGCAAAAGGGAACCGCATCGCCCAAAGGGTCTGGGGACGAGGTTGAGCAAAGGGATCTTGGTTCATCAGCCTACTGGCCTAGTTTAGCCCAATGTCACTTCGGTCAACTAAAAT
>REGM01000202.1:554111-574232 GCA_004194415.1 Aurelia aurita | reverse complement strand
CCCCCGGGTTTGACTCACTCGGTATATTTTGACGAAAGAGAGGCAAAATAGAACTTGTTTCAAATTTTCAGTTTTGTGGCTGGTTGAAAGCTTGCTGGCGGTTTTCATTTAAAAATTTCCGAAAAAACAAGCCTTAGCTTCCTGAATTTTAAAAATCTTGCACTTTGCTTCAGAAAATCGACCATATGATCTCGTTCGACTTGGTTTAGACATTCAGCTAATCATACTGCAAATCAAGCCTTCTTGACTTGTTTTTACCAGCAGTTTTTAAAAGCAATTCTTATGATTTAAAGAGTTGATTGTTCAGATATAGACAATAAAGAAAAAAACTTTGTGAATTTGAAAAGAGACATGCTGCTTGATATTGTATAAAATCGATCAACAACATTTAGGAAGTAATTAATTTCGCTTTTGATTTATTGAGGTAGTTGTTGAGGTATAGATTTAAGGAAATATAGAAAGTTATGTCTAGAGGGCATATACATATGTATGTTGTTTAGGGACAGTTCATTATTTACAGAGGGGTTGGTACCGAAGAGAAATGTTTTATGGTCCCAAAAATCTTCTTACCCAACTCAGAAGGTGATGGGAAAACATTTATCCAAACCTTTTTATGTCAAAAAATTTATTTTCCCCAACCCATTTCTATTCGGTACCAACCCCTCTGTAAATAATGAACGGTCCCTAATAAGAGACTAAGTATTTCTCCCAGTGCTGAAATTTTAATAGAATTTTGTCACGTTTCAGTACTAGTAGTTTTTTTAAAGGATTTCTTAGAAGTTTCCTAAAGTTCTTGGTGTTGTATCGGTGGGAATCTCCTGTGCTTTAGATCTCCTGTGCTTTCTTGAACATGTTACAATCAATATATGAAACCATGCCTCTGTCGAGACAATAATCAATTTTATCATTCAGTATCACTTGAGCAGTGTCTAGACAGAGGCATGGTTGCATAAAATTGGCTACGAAATAATCACGAAGGCATCGGAAATCGCTAACGATAAAAACAACGAAATTAGAGGAACCTTCAAAGAAACTGTTAAGAAACTTTCAGTACTCAAAATCTTAAAATTGTAAGAAACTTTCAGTACTGGGCTCTTAGTTTCTTATAAAAAAAGACGTGTATTCTTTAGATTCAGATGAAGATTCTAATAAAAAATGAGTGTAATCCTACCACCCGGAGCATAGATATCAACTGTTTGTGTACAAGGGATGTTTTACCGTGAGATCATCCTGGTAGAAGAAGTACCTTTCGTCGAAAACAATCGTAGAAATCGGGGCTCCATAAATAATGAAACCCAGGATACAACAATAGAGGTGGATCATCCATCTTATACCATGCTCAATTCAATTCAATTCAACTTTATTCATAGAATACAGGGCTAAATACTACAGTAAAAACCCGCGTATAAGAACCTTGTGGATTAAGAACCTACAGGCTGAAATTGTCAAATTTTCAATTGTTTTATAAGAACCAATCCATTGTATTTATTGTTTAAGAACCCAAGCTGTCTTGCAAAATAGTAGGTTCTTATACGCGGGTTTTTACTGTATTACAGGTATATATAAAAAGATCTGTATCCTATACGACCAAAGTAAAGCATAGCTTATCTAGCTTTGGCCGTTGAATTAAAATGTTGTTAAGAAGAAAAAGAAAATATGAGCATATATAAAATATTACAGCATTATCGAAATAGAGGTACATAGATAACTAGCAACGCTAGAAATGCATTAGGAATGCGGTGAAGAAAAGCGTCGAAATTATTTTTGCCTCAATTTGAGACTTTGCTAGCGCCTTTGAAGATAAGCTAGCTAAAGCTGAATTCACACTTGATGCGACTTTCTTTGTGCGATGCGGCACCTGCGACAAAATTGAATTAGACTGCGTTTACAGGATACCGGCACAATTTGAAAACGGTGAAAAATATGACGGATAGGTTCACACGAAAATGGCATATTTTTTCCGGCACAATTCGAAAATGGCAGAATTTGAAAACGGAACTCTAACCGGCACAAATTGAAAACGGCGTCGTGTGAACACTCGAAAAAAATGAAAGCGAAACATTTTTCAACGCTTTCGGGACGAGGCTGATCGATTCTTTAGGCGTAGATACATTTCTGTAGTGTCAAATTCTAGCTGCGCCTCGTTGTTGGGAAGATTGCAATGAGTTTGTTACTGACAATTTTTCTACCGTTTTCAAAATGTGCCGGTATCGTTTGAACGCTAGCTAAAATTCTGGTACCGTCATATTTTTTGCCGTTTTCAAATTGTGCCGACATAGTGTGAACATAGTCTTAATCCACCTTTTTGCATTGCCGCGCTTGATTGTTATCTAGAATGCGTCGAGAGTGACGCTTCAAGTGTGAACTCAAGAACTTTTTATTCCATATGGAAGGGAAAACTCACTAAAAATTTGTTTAAAATGAGTTTAGAAAATTCTGTATCCCAATTCTAACGCGTTTGTACTCTTGCGCGAACCAAGCTTTCTTCCCATCAGTCAAAAACGTATTCACTTTACATTTTTACTCTATCAATATTTCATTCATTTTTATTTCTTCAAACTTTTACTTTATCGTAATGCTCTTTAATTTATCGCGTATGGACCATTTTGCTCAACTCCGTTTCAAATTTATCCGAACGATCTCCGAAGTGCATATTGCTTATCTCAGCTCTTAACTTCCTGAGATTCTTTTTCATACAAAGATCGGTTTTCATTTCTAAAATACATTCAAAAATTGATAACGAGTTCTTAAAGAAGAAACCTTGCAAACGGATGCAGACCTTGCAAACGGATGCAAACTCAAATTAGCTGCTTTAAAAATCGATAATTCACGGTTTTACATAAAAGCTCTTGAAAGGAAATTTCCGTACTTTTGTGGTCAGAAGATTGATGAATTTTCTTTCAACATCCATATTTCAACATGCACATGAAAATTTCCGCCTTTTAGCGCTAAACATTTGATCATTTTATGCCCTTTTATTTGGGTCCTAGAATTATGAAGTTGTTTCTAAAGCTTCTAATTATTGATGCGTTTCTTGATAAATGAAGCATTCTATTACATATTACTCAAAAATTTAAGTTGTTTCACCCCTCTTATAACAAGCTTTGAATTCAGTTTTGAAAAGGTTCTTGGTACTTAGGTACTTATCAAATGTAGCACAAGAGTTTTGGAAATCCTTGTGCTAGTTCTTACAAGCGAGATTCTCATGAACAAAAAAGCAGGTATTCATATTTCTTCAAGTAATGGTCATATGGCAAGCTTCTCCTAGTCAAGACAGATTTGCTCTTTAATCTTCTTCATTTATTCGTCTTTTAAACCTTTGGGATGACTGCACTTTAGCGGACCAGCTTTATGTCATATCTCTCGGGAATGTATTTGACCAAATACCCTACTAACCCTAACTAAGCCCTACCTTACCCTAACTAACCTTAACTTACCCTAACTAAACCTAACTTACCCTATCTAACCCTAACCAACCCTAACTAACCCTAAAACCCCTTTTCCAAAACCTAACCCTGACCCTTACCCCATGACACATAACTTGCCGATATTGAAAGTTAGTCCGCTAAAGTGCAGACTAGCCTAACCCCCAAATACAAGGAGCGATAGGATCTTGACTTGAACCTAATGACGCCGAAAAACGACAGTTTTCTTTCCCAAACAAATCTCTTTGAAAAGATAGTCTTGATTGGCAAGAGTCGCTAAATTTTGATCGAGGTAGTGTGTCGCCCCTCCCCCCACCCCCAAAATTTTAAGAGATTGTAAACTCGTAAACCGATTAAAGTCTTCGGTCGCTAACTCTCTGCAACAGAATTAAGTGGCTGTTATTTTGTCCTGGATTTAACACCTCGATTTCGTATCCATTTTTCCTTTTTCTGTTCGGTCCGATTAAACTCCAGTCGAACCCCGCTTTCCCGAACTTTCAAGGCTAATAAAAATTTCTTCGAGACAGCGAGGCTCCTAGATAATTGAAGCTCTATCTTTAGTTATGCAAAGTGAGTGGTATTACTAAATTGTTTAAAGACCTATTGCTACCCATGATCCTTTGTGCGCCGAATGAAAAGCAAGACAAAGAAAACCTAGGCCAGAAATGATTTTCAGATAATATGAAAGTCGACTTTGGCACCACGAAGAATCGGAAGAATCATGGTTAGCAATGGGTCTTTTAAGGTAGCGACTAATTTGAGCTAGCCAAGTTCGAGATAGCACTTTTCAATTGTACACCCTGATGCAGCCAATGACAGGAAAAGGTTAGAAATTGGGCTTTCTCTAGAAACTAATATGACTGAGAAACGACTGTCGTTTTCTTTCCCAACCAAATCTAACTTAAAAAAGGGTTTGACTTTTACCTGTCACATAATTTTGATGATACATCCATTGATTGGAAACATATTAGAAATGAGATTCCCTTATTAGTAAATCGTTATAAACCACTCGTGCCCATTTGGAACTGAATCTGTTTCAAAACAAGGCATTACCTCTCATCAGTCAGACAATCACAAGTTATGATACAACTATTCATTGGAAAACGATTAGAAATAGGATTCCCTTTTATTAGAAACTAATAAGACATAGAAGCGACCGTGCTCTTCCCGAGCTCTTCCTCAGCCAAATATTTTTCAAAAGAAGGTTTGGATTCTCAAAAAAAGAGAATCTAGAATTAGGAAAAAGTTAGAAATGTCTTACCTCTTAGAACTCTTCTCTTCAAAGGCACATTTCGAGTAATAGTCTCTCTTTTTTGACATCCACTCCACCTCTTGCTCTTACATTGTCCATGCAAAAAGCCTTCAGCCATCAACCTCGTAGATTCCGATAGAACAAGGAAAAACACGACCCAAGTCATCGTTAAAATAGCAACCTTCATATTTGCTGGCCGTTTGAGAGCTAGCTTTGCGCCGTCATATGAGCGATAAGAAAAGTTGCTTGCTTTTAAAGAATATTCCGAGGTCTTTCATTTAGAAATGATTGGCTTAGAACGCAGGTGAACAGGCTATTTCTTTGACAGCTAACCACGCCTCTGGATTCTAGACCAGCTTGTTAAGCCATTATTTGCAAATTGCTTATTCATGAAAATGTCCGGTTAATTGATAGCGGACACGTATGAATGAAACACTCCATTTTGTTTGAAGAAAGGTGAGCAAAAACGTGGAATGAATGAAATCGAAAGCCATTGAGAATCTTGTTTGCTAAATCAGAGCATTATGACGAGTCCATGAAATACTCCTCGGGTTATAACAATTTCAGTGTTTAAAAATCATATAGATTCAAAATTCTACTTATGCACAAATTTTCTTGAGGTGCTACATCGAGATCGATTAAATTTTTCCTAAACTGATAATCTAAGGAAAGGCTTTAAGTTGACAATATTCTGAATTTTTTGAGCTACCAAGGTTTGAAATAGGCAGGAATATAATGGCTAAAAATAATTTGGTCTTTGGTAATCAAGAGNAGGAAAAACACGACCCAAGTCATCGTTAAAATAGCAACCTTCATATTTGCTGGCCGTTTGAGAGCTAGCTTTGCGCCGTCATATGAGCGATAAGAAAAGTTGCTTGCTTTTAAAGAATATTCCGAGGTCTTTCATTTAGAAATGATTGGCTTAGAACGCAGGTGAACAGGCTATTTCTTTGACAGCTAACCACGCCTCTGGATTCTAGACCAGCTTGTTAAGCCATTATTTGCAAATTGCTTATTCATGAAAATGTCCGGTTAATTGATAGCGGACACGTATGAATGAAACACTCCATTTTGTTTGAAGAAAGGTGAGCAAAAAACGTGGAATGAATGAAATAGAAAGCCATTGAGAATCTTGTTCGCTAAATCAGAGCATTATGACGAGTCCATGAAATACTCCTGGGGTTATAATAATTTCAGTGTTTAAAAATCATAAATTCTACTTATGCATAAATTTTCTTGAGGTGCTACATCGAGATCGATTCAATTTTTCCTAAGCTGATAATCTAAGGAAAGGCTTTAAGTTGACAATATTCTGAAATTTTTGAGCTACCAAGTTTTCAAATATACTATGGAAGTCGAAAAAGAATATTATACAGACTTTCACCGGCAGGAGTATAATGGCTAAAAATAATTTGGTCTTTGGTAATCGAGAGGGTCTCCGCCATATTCATATGGCGGACAGGAAATTGAATTTTGGCGTACGCCGGCGTAATCAAAGCCCAAAATCTCTGAATCCTAAAGGTGAACCTAAGTTTTCGATTACTTCCTCTTCGGAAGGGATGTTAAACAAGGGGTCACTGCCTGGATGCGGTATGCATTCAGTGCCTGCCAAAAGTCATTGAAAAGCTTAGGCCATTTTTTGATAATGACACACTTTTCCACAATTCTATCCTTAGCAATTAGTTCAAGCACCCCCTCCCTCCCAAACAATGTTGATTTGCAAGGTTGTTTTCCTAGCATTCCACGAGAGTCGCGAATCGTCCTGTCATCCTCATTTTATCGTCAGAGAACAACATTGTTCTAAGGGGGAGAGGGGGAAATCGCAAAACAAGGCAACATTAGCTGAGGTGTTCCAAGACTTTTGGCAGGCATTGTAGTAAGCCTGTATTAGCTCTAATAGATAGAAATCTTTCCAGCCTACTTAAAATAAAGTAATGAATTAATGAATGAAAACATACCTGGCGTGGCAGACAAATATGGTGGGCGCTTCCACATCGATTCCACTATGGTTTGGTATGACTGTACAAAGATAATTTTAGCTGAACTGAACAGTTTTGGCTACAAAGGTGACAGTTTTGCTGTCTTTCAGTCAACTACCGGGTGACCCAATAAAAATAAGTGGAACTTGATTATGTTATGTTATCGATCATGAAAATCCTTTTTATTGTTTTGTATTAGTTTCTGGGATGATCTAAGTAACATTCCTGAAGTAAAAAAACCATAAAATCGTTGCTTGAAAAACCATGTTTTGAGCTATAGTACTGTACAAAATCTTGTATTTTCCGCAAAAAAGCTATTTTTTGCGATTTCGTATCAAATTTCGAATCTTAAACAATAAAAAGCTTTACTACAGACATAGGCAACAAATGTGTGGCTGGATAGGTGAAAAATTCAATTTTGTGATCAACTCCTGCAAGTTTCAGAGCATGCATCAAAGCCATGTTGCTCTCTTGAGCAGAAATTCCCGTAAAAGCAAAGTTACTAAGAGTTTGCAATATGGACTGGAAAGAATAAATCATGGCGGTCTCTACCAAGATCTCCAGGGCAGTAGGCTTTTTGAAGCATGCCAAATCTTTCCTACCAAGAGAATCTTTGCAAACTCTCTACACAGGCATTGTGGAGCCCCACTTTCGGTATTGTTGCTCTGTTTGGGGCTGCGCCGGTTCCACTGAAATCAATCAGTTGCAGAAACTTGAAAAACGTGCTGCTAGAATTGTAACAAACAGCAGCTACGACGCCCCAAGCAGACCACTTATCGATCTGAAACAATGGTCATTAAATCCCTAAATGGGTTGGCTCCACAATACTTGTGTAACCTCTTCACAAAAAACTCAGAATGCTCCTCCGTAGCATCCGCAATACAGAGACGGACCTGAGGGTACCTATGAAAAAAAAACAGCAAATGGACAAAAATATTTTTCTTTCAGAGGAGCAAAGTTGTGGAATAGCCTCTCAGCTGAGTCAAAGCACTTGAAAACCAGCACTTGTGCTGAAGGGCTACCCCCCCCCCCCTTAGCTAAATATATGAAATATGAAATACGGAAATAGTTATTTTTCAAAAAGTTTCACTTTTTTGGGTCACCCGACACTCGGTATGTGTAGTAACTAGCAAAGCAACGAGGGGATACTCCATGGGTAGTTAGACACCACAGTTGTACTTACATTGACTTCATGATAAGCCTGATTTCCTTCTATCCTTGTGTCAGCCGCCATTTTGAAAGTTCTGTTGTTAAGGAGGCTCTGTTGTTAAGGATACCTCCTCCGCAGAACTATATAGATAACAAAATTCCTTCGTAGAAGCATATTAGTTGCGGCGCTCCTCCATAGAAGCACACATGCAGTGTCTAACCACCCATGATACTCTATGGTACGACAATCATATTGATAGCAGCAGGAGCATAACACTAGTAAGCTTTCTCACATTTGAGTCAAATAAACCCAAACTTAGCATCAATGTTTTCGAACCAATCTTTAGTAGACTTATGACAACAGCCCTTTNCCTATGAAAAAAAAACAGCAAATGGACAAAAATATTTTTCTTTCAGAGGAGCAAAGCTGTGGAATAGCCTCTCAGCTGAGTCAAAGCACTTGAAAAACAGCACTTGTGCTGAAGGGCTACCCTCCCCCTTAGCTAAATATATGAAATATGAAATACGGAAATAGTTATTTTTCAAAAAGTTTCACTTTTTTGGGTCACCCGACACTCGGTATGTGTAGTAACTAGCAAAGCAACGAGGGGATACTCCATGGGTAGTTAGACACCGCAGTTGTACTTACATTGACTTCATGATAAGCCTGATTTCCTTCTATCTTTGTGTCAGCCGCCATTTTGAAAGTTCTGTTGTTAAGGAGGCTCTGTTGTTAAGGATACCTCCTCCGCAGAACTATATAGATAACAAAATTCCTTTGTAGAAGCATATTAGTTGCGGCGCTCCTCCATAGAAGCACACATGCAGTGTCTAACCACCCATGATACTCTATGGTACGACAATCATATTGATAGCAGCAGGAGCATAACACTAGTAAGCTTTCTCACGTTTGAGTCAAATAAACCCAAACTTAGCATCAGTGTTTTCGAGCCAATCTTTAGTAGACTTATGACAACAGCCCTTTGCTTTACTGTACAACAACAGCAACAACCATCCATCATCACTCAACAAGGACTCATGCACAAACTATGCAAAAACCATTACAACTAACTTTGTACATTAGGAAATCATTGCTAAGAATGCGAAGCAAAACGTCTTCCAAGCATCAGTTAGGGCAAAAAGAATATCATCTTATGATCTTGAGACAAGAAACTCTTTGAAAATATTTCAACTTTAACTTAGATTTGTCTCTGAAGCATTGATGATACCAACTTCCTCCCTTTTGTTTCAGCATCAAAGCAAACATGCACGCGATTGCAAAAACGTTTTTCTTCGGTACGGCTCTAAGACTTTTGAACATCAGATTTAGCTCAGGTCATTTACTTTAATGTAAAAAACCAGGGCTGTAGGAAGCAGCTGCAGATTGGGGGGGGGGCTTTTTTCTCAAGACAATGGAGAACAATACATTATGACGTAGCAACATTGTTTTCAAAATTATTAGGGGGCACGAGCCCCCCTGCCACCCCCTTCCTACGGGCCTGAAAAACAGAATAGCATTGTGTCTTCAGTGCTGTTGCTTACATTACATCAAGCCGAGAAAAATAACAGCTTGGAAACGGAAACGAAAGCTTTTAGAGCAATATTTTGCAATGCTTTGAAATCGTCGTAGCAAGATGCGTGCAAGATACTTCATGAGATACTTCATACACATTTGAAATACATGTAAGATACTTCGTGAGCTATTTCTGCCAGCTAATAACTGGATGTTTCTCACTAAGAGCTAAACTGACTACATGAGTCTCAATTTTCAGCATTGATCTGAATGATAGTTATGGCTTCAAACTGAGACTCGTGACATTACTACATTACTCCGTTTTCAAATGTATCCGTTTTCAAATCACTCCTTTTTCGGATGATCTTGAACCGTTTCCATTACTCCGTTTTCACTAAGAGGGCCTGGCACGAAAACGGAGGTGTTTCCATTTCTCCCTTTTCATTCGTTTTCATTTGCTTTTTTCGGATTAAATATTTGGTTTGATTATTATTATTATTATTATTATTATTATTATTATTATTATTATTAAATTTTGGTTTAAAAGACTAGCTCTAATATGAACTAATTAAGACCAACTATTTACAACAACAAAAAATACAATTCATAAATATAAACGTAAATACCCTATTCACAAAATCAGCCACAAGAATAAACATCGAGTGTTCGTTATTTACATGTCGGATGTTGTCTTTGTAGCGTTTTCGAATGACTCCGTTTTCGGTGTTTCCCTTAAAAACGATGCGTTTTCAAATCACCCCACTTTGAACAGCGTTTTCAAATTTCTCTGTTTTCGAGCGTTTCAAATGGAAACAAAACCCTAACATGGATACATTCCGCTCCGTTTTCATACAAAAACGGAGTAATGGAAACGGGGCCTAACTAAAAGCCTCACAACTGCTCGAAGCTAAACCACAGGGAAACCAGGAAATAATTGTTGCTAAAAATAAAATTTGTAGTCATTTTTGTACCTTAGTCCCCTGTGCTCCGCGAAAGACTGCGTATCACATGGGACTAAGGTACAAAACTGACTAAGTGCACAAGGGACAAAGAAAGACAAATATTTTTTTACGAATTTTATTTTTATCAACAATTACTTCCTGGTTTCCCTGTGGCTAAACATTCGAAGCCAGTCTGAGCGCGTGATCTTAACATCCTTAAATTATAGCGGTAATCAATATTTCATACCATAATTGCAATGCCTACTGAGTAAATTCATTCACGAACAACCCACGCCACCTTAACAACCATAATCAGCTAGTTTTCATGCCTTTCATCTGATGTAATGTGAAATCGAACGAAATCTGTTGTCGTTAAAAATCTCAGATGCAGTGGCGGAGCCACGGGGATGTATAAGAGGGAGGGGGGGGGGGGGTGGGTAAACACACCCCCACTTTTCTGAAAATATCGTAATTTAGATTCGGCCAAAAATGACAGAAAAACCATCGGGTAGGGGTAGGGCATATCTCTATGTTAAAAAAGGGCGTGTCCATAAGATCTGAAGGGTGTGGCCCGGAAAATGTTTCCTTGGGCTTTGCCCCCGGACCCCCAATATTACTTACCACCCCCCCACTTCGACCTTTCGTCCCTTGCTTCCCTGCGTTCTTTGATTTGTTGACGTCTCTCTGGTCAATAGATTGAACATTGAACAAGACTTGAACAAGAGCTTGAACATTGGAAAACAAACTGTTAATACAAAGAATGATGTTTCCCTGGCCTAATCACAAAATTGCATACATTTCAAGCAATACCCATCCTCTGTACAAACAACATTTTATTTGATTGATGCGTACGGATCCACTCTGCGAGGGCCTATAAATGGGGCCCCGTTTTTTCATAGTAATGTTATGAGTCCCTGGAGTTCCTATTGACCGGAGAGAGATCAACAAATCAAAGAACGCAGAGAGACAAGGGGTGCAAGATCACAAGTCTACGATACGGGCACATTTTGAAGACGGCAAAAAATGTGACGGTGCCAGAATTTTAGCTAGTATCCACACGATACTGCAACAATTTGAAACGGTTGAAAACTCGAGGGTACTAATCTCTTTGCAATCTCTGCGACAAAGAGGATGGATTTAAAGTCAAAGAACTTTATCTAGGATAAAAAAATCAAACGGCTTTGTTTCGAAAGCGTCGAAAAATTCTCCGGTTTCATCTTGTTGAGTGTTCACGCGGCGCCATCTTCAAATGGTGCCGGTTAGAGTTCCATATTCAAATTCTGCCGTTTTCAAATTGTGACGGCAAGAATGTGCCGTTTTCGTGTGAACGGAAGGCCTGTCCGTAAACAATGTATGCCCTTTTCAAATTGTACCGGTACACGTGAATGCAGTCGTAATTTCCTCGGTATCGGCTACAAGGAACGATAGCTGTGAAAATCGTAGCTCATACTAGACGATACTAGATGATTGCGATGATCACAATCCTGCAAGATTTTTCAAGATCAAGAGGACTATAACGTATTCTCTTAATTTATACAATTATCGCATTGGCGTCAACTCATTGCAAAACTTTAGAATTAATCTTGTAACATAATATTGCCCTTTTCTTTCAAATGAATTGCTTGAAATCAAATTAAAAAATGGCTTGAAAGGAACTTAAGGTAATTTGCCATGATTCCGGAAAGAGAATTTCGAAATTATCATTATTTTCAGAATTACAGCGTTTTTATACCGGGTGAGTCAGAAAAAACATAGCGTGTTTGTCAATTTTTATTGATGCAGTTTAATTTTTAGATTCATTTCTTCAAAGTTCAATGCATAGAAGAAAAGCTAACTTAGATATGAAAATTTGCTTGGTCGAAATCGGTCTTTCCGTTCCAGAATTACAAGCGATTTTAATGAAATGGTGTTTCGCAAGATTGCTAAAATAGGCCTTCGATCAGATTCTTATTCATGCACGTGTGACCTTCTAAACCATGACAATCATATTGTTTCTCTACCACAAAACTTGAAACAAGTCATGTGTTGTGTTAGAGCACAAAAAGATAAACTATTGTTGCTTATGTTGTAACCCTAGGGGACTAGTCATTTAATTGTCATTGTTAGCAAGCTGAAAGTTCTGTTACTAGCGATACTTTTCACCAAAATGGTTATATCACAAAATCGGAAATAGCTAAGGGAAAATATGACCGATTTTAACAAACTAAATTTCTATTAACTAATTCAATCTTTCTTCTGGAATATAAAACTTCAGCACTCCCGATTTGACTTGTTTTTCACCAAAAATATGGCTCGCTAAACGCCCCACGTTTTCTCTGACTCACCCGGTACTTCTGCTATTTTTGACGTTGTGACGTCATCAAATTGCTAAATCCTAAACCCGAAATGCTACTGAATTTTGCTTACTACAATTTTACAGACCTTCATAAACTGACGATGTCTTGAAAAATCAATTTGTTTTAGTCAATCCATTTGGAATTTATGGTGCTTTTAATGTTTATCAAAGCTTTAGATCCAATTTTCAGTTTTCATTTCATAAAACACAAAACGCTATAATTCTGAAAATCATGATGATGTAAAAAATGCTCTATCTGGAAATGGAAAATTGCCTTCTCTCTTCAAGCAATTCATTTATATTAAAAGGCAATAACATTTTACACGATTAGTTTTACAGGTTTGCAAACATTTGAGGCCTATACTTGAATAACCATAAAGAAGAATCTAGAACAGATGGTAAAATAAATAATGAAACTGGCTTTAAAGACTTTATTTGTGTAAATGAGAAAACAAAGTCACTTTTATTGCCATTTTTAGACTTATTAAAATAATTTTCGCTTTCATCCATAGTTTTCCATAACTATCTTCCCAGTTTGATTTTTAGAAGAAGCTGGCAACACAAAATTCTGATGAAATGCTTACTTTTAAGACAACTCTTCCTTTCTGTCGTGGTGTTCTCGTTTTTTTCAATCGCCGTTCAAATCAGCGAGCTGTAATTATTCAAATTTGTAATACATTTTTTTACTCATCCAATATATTACACATGTAACATATAAACCTTTGCAATACACCAATTCAATTTCCAGCCTCGTTTTGGAAATTACTCAAAATTCTTTCATACGATATTTTAGAGCCCGGATTCGGATTTAGCACCCAAAGTTTAGTCAAACTACAAGTTTACATATTGCTAGTGGTCTTAATTTTGATTTTATGGCGATGTAAAGCTTGAAAATCTATAAGGGATTTGACCGTGAAAAGTGACTCCGGGTATAAAGTTTCACCCTGAGCGATTTTCGCGGTCAAATCCCTTATAAAATGTTCAACTTTCCATCGTCATAAAATGAGCATCACAAGCGCTAGCAGTTTGAAAACCTGAGAATAGACTAAAGTTTGGGTGCTAAAACCGAATCTGGGCTCTAAAATTTCGCATGAAAGAATTTTGAGTAATTTCCAAAACGAGGCTGGAAATTGAATTGGTGTATGTCCAGCCAGTGGAGTTCTGTCGAATCGCTTCGAAGTTCTGCATACAAGATTTGGTTTCTTTGGAAAATTCGCAAAAAGTTGCATAAAATCTCTCTTATATTCTACGTTGCGATAGTGATGAGAAGGGAAAGGATAGGTAGCAATTGTCAGTCAGACCTAAACCAATCAAATAATTGCATGAATAAGCTGTTCTTGAAAGCAAACCATACATTTTGTCCAAGAAAGCTAGCTGCGAGGAACTTGCCTTTGCGACGATAATTTTGTAAACAGCGTCACAAACTCCATCAGTTGTAAGTTGCTCGTCGCTTATTTGCAGTCAACCTTCCTTTTCGACGCTCGCCTATCTATCCGCTAAAGCTTTTGAATGATTTGAACAGAAAATAGACAAGAAAAGCTGAGTGACAGTCCCTAGTGGATGCGATTATGCAGCAGCCTCTTGTATACCTAGTAAACGCTTGCGTGACAAGATTGACAAATAGATTTTGATTGTGATAGCTAAAATACTAGCAAATTTGATCAAGGATTTTAGGCCTGTTTTGAAGGATCTTCTAAATTTTCTTATTTAAATTTATGTGTTCACTACGCAGATATCACCAGTTTATAGGAATCTGAAAAATTGTTTGAAAGCCACAGGGTTTCAAACGTCTGTATATGTTTGACTCGCCCGGTAGGAATGGCTTCAACTTAGAATTTGAGACCTTGTTTGAGTATATCAGACGAACTTGCAAAGTTATGATACAAGAAAATCAAAATCAGAGGTTTTGACAAGAGACGCTCCAAATGTGAATTCACATACACAACAGAACAACAATGTTGTTGTGCGTGTTGCACGTCGTTTGTATCAGTAAAGCAGTTATTTCAATTTAATTATTCATATGCCATGGACACTGAATTCCATTTTGAACTCTTTCATATAGTTTTTCTTTTTACGTGGGCAATTATTTAGCAAGAGATATTTTCCCACATATGTGAGAACATTAGGACATACATCTACTGACGTTTCCCTAACTCCATCTGAAATAAAATAAAACATGGAATCCTAAATGGATTGCTACCCTTGATAACAGACTCAGGGTAATTACGCGGATTTTGCTTACTCCTTGGAGTTCGAATATTTTGACTAAAAAACAATCTGTTATGTCCTATAATTTCAAAAGAATAGACGAATATTCTGTAAAGGTCAAACAGCAGATTTTTGTAACATGTGTAATTGCTTTTGATTGACACACGACAATACGGCAATTAGCATTTGAAAACAAGGGAGATTTCTACGGCAGTGTTGTCGACTCGCAAATGTAAACAAAGAAAACCCCAAAAGACAGCCTGAAACCGCAATGGCTACTTTTGCGGCTTGCTTTGTTTTTGTTTATGACTTGACCAACCGGGCATAGAAATCCCTTGGGTTGTTAAGAGGAGACACGAACAAGGGTCCAAACATCTGCTGCCTCAGTTTTAGTTATCTAGTTCAGATACTTTGAGTAGGCATTACAATTCTGATATATTTTTGTTCAATTCCGATAATTAATGCTTAGTTGATGTCTTCTTTTGATAACCCCTTTTGCTTGCACAACGAGTTAGATAGCCGTCCTGTTTACNTTTGTAACATGTGTAATTGCTTTTGATTGACACACGACAATACGGCAATTAGCATTTGAAAACAAGGGAGATTTCTACGGCAGTGTTGTCGACTCGCAAATGTAAACAAAGAAAACCCCAAAAGACAGCCTGAAACCGCAATGGCTACTTTTGCGGCTTGCTTTGTTTTTGTTTATGACTTGACCAACCGGGCATAGAAATCCCTTGGGTTGTTAAGAGGAGACACGAACAAGGGTCCAGACATCTGCTGCCTCAGTTTTAGTTATCTAGTTCAGATACTTTGAGTACGAGTTAGATAGCCGTCCTGTTTCCAGGCTGTCATTTGCGGCTTCCTTTGTTCACTTTTGCTAGTTAACTAGTCGGCCCTTGAAGCCCAAAGAAGCTGAATGTTTAGATCCGTCTTTTCTTGATATATGCTCATGCTTTCAAATTCTCTTAAAAGCCATTTCTGGCATACGCAAGGAGTGAGCTAGCTACCTGAACCACTTTTGCGGCTTGCTTTGTTTTTGCTTATGACGTGACAAATCTGGCTTAGAAATCCCTTTGTCTGTGATCACCAATCTCTTTGTACCGACGTGTCAATCAAGTCTTGTTCCCTTTTCCTCTCTCTTCTTGGACATTTTCAAGCCTCTGCGCAGGAATGCTGCATCCCCCGCCTTTTCTATGTAAAATGATTGGTATGCTGAAAGACAAAGAAGCGCCATATGTCATCAAATAGATTTCTATCATATCAAAACCACAAACAATCAAATGAACAGCAAGCAAAAATGAACACATCTCCTGTCCTCCATTTTGTTGTGTCGTCGACACCAAACATAGAGATCTTCCATCACCAAGAGACCCATTTCATTCGAGGTAAGTATGCCAGCATTTTGTACTTTTCACCTTGCTTGATGATGGGCGTCCAGACAGGTCCAGACAACATAAATGACATTAATTATCGAGACCTGCAGTGATGATGGCTTCATAACAACAACGAAACGCGTACTTTACCTACTGCCTACGGAGCCTTCTTGGTTTCGCTTCATTTTCATCAAAACTCAGACTATCAAGTACCATTTAAAACAGCTGTAAAAGCGAAAATACTAAATCTTGGCCTTAAAATGATGAACAACATATGTTAGGCCCGATAAGCTGAGAGAGAGCAGTGAGTTTAGAGTTTAGGAGTTAGGACACATCTAGGAAGAACGAACTCCACTCCTAAAAAAATCCACCACACTAGGGAAATATGATTAAGGATGGCTCAAAAAGTTTTGTTTAATTGATTAATTGATGCTAATAATCTGAAAGAATGAGAAAAGCAAAATGGCAGTGAGTGAGTGCAACCAGATACAAGTGTAGCCAATTTCAGGGCCCCCTGCTCTCTAGGGATTCATGTTTGAAATTGGTCTAGGGTACATGACAGAGATTATTCAAAATTACCACATTTCAGAAAAACACATAATGGGAATGTTCAGGCTGATTTAGAAAAGTTTGGTGAAGGTGAAGTGAAGTTGCGGTTTTTAGCGCCAGCACTTGGGATCACCAAAAGTAGTTTTAAGCGCTAATTGAGTTTGCTATACCCCATCCATCTGACCTGTTCTGGCTTCAAAGTCAGAGGATTTGGAACGTACCCTAACTTTATAATATTTTAGCTATATAGCAATCATTTCCAGGGGTGTAGTACCTACATACCCCAAATACGCAAGCAATCATCCTCATCAAACTATTCTTTCCCCCTTGCTCCTAGCAAGTCATAGCTGTTTTGGTGACTAGCCATCCTGCATTCTGTTGAAATTTTTGCAGGCAGACGAAAGAAGCACTACCAGGTATGCCAAACAGGCACCCCCAGGTCATGAAAATGGTACACTGCCTGATTTTGAAGTTTGATTACCTAACCAAATTCCAAAATTACTACTTGCCACTTTTCGTTATTTTTTTATTGTGCACTTCCTGAGCTAAAAGCGATTTTTTGAAAACTACTGGTTTGGAATTGGCCTAAGCAAGTTGATAAAAAAACATCCATCAAACTTTTTAAAGACTTGAGGTTGAAAGTACAACAGATTAAAGATTAAATTTTGACTAAAAATGTAATCTTATCAACTTATCAGTATTCAAAATTGGCCTAGAGTGCACTTTATTTATTATGGCCTGGCAAAAGTGGCTACTTTTTTGGTGCATCCAGTACTTTGGTACTTTTGGGAGTATAAAGTTAAAGACATTTGAATTGGTGAAGGTGAAGGTAAAGTTGTGGTTTTTAGCACCAAGGGCTGGGATCACAGAAGTAGCTAAAGGCTAATCAAGTCTGGGACCCCCATGATGCAAGAGGTGCTGGTGGGAATTCACCACATTTAATCATATATACTGGAAACCCTGTGGATATGATTTTGGAATAAAACAATTTGGTTAATTAAATTTGGATATAGGAGCAGACAATTATGTTTTGAGACAATAAGTTGTTCCTGACAGCATGCTTATCAGATTCTTGAGAGATTACTGAGATCTTGATCATAAAGTTTGTCAAGAAAGATTCTGAATTCCAGAGGCAAATCACTCCTTAAAAATCTCCTATCAGGCTTTAGGCAAAAATCCTTTTATTTTCAAGAAAATCCCAAAAAATCCATGAAAATCCTTTTTGTTTAGAAAAATCTAGTATACTGTTTTGAAAGAGTTATACAGCCTGGGCTGAAGGAATTTTGTTTATAATTAGTATACACTATAGGCACCTAGGAATAAGAAACCTGACCGTTTCTTTAATTTGCATTTTTCTTATTTACTGGTACCTACTAGTTTGAAAGNCTTGAGAGATTACTGAGATCTTGATCATAAAGTTTGTCAAGAAAGATTCTGAATTCCAGAGGCAAATCACTCCTTAAAAATCTCCTATCAGGCTTTAGGCAAAAATCCTTTTATTTTCAAGAAAATCCCAAAAAATCCATGAAAATCCTTTTTGTTTAGAAAAATCTAGTATACTGTTTTGAAAGAGTTATACAGCCTGGGCTGAAGGAATTTTGTTTATAATTAGTATACACTATAGGCACCTAGGAATAAGAAACCTGACCGTTTCTTTAATTTGCATTTTTCTTATTTACTGGTACCTACTAGTTTGAAAGAGAGATATACCCATTTACAGGCTGTTCACAGCCACAGACCCTTAGCTCCACCTTTTTGAAAGTGATGGTTGCTTTAAATATTGTTCAAACAATTGATTTCAAGACAACAATTACATAATCTTAATTTAGTTTCAAGTGTTCAGACAGACAGAGATGCCTCCCATGGATTATCTTTTGTCCTTTTGAAATGATTTTGAATCAGTTTCCTTGACCTTTGGGCTAATTGTGACCCTTATACAACTGATGTGTGTAGGTGAATAACTGTGATGTGACTAGCAGCAGGATTTAGAAGAAGGTTTTTGAAATGAAATGTTTTATGAAAGTTTTTTGGTTTAGGAAATGCTAAATTATTGACAAACCTCTTCCTTTGAAGAAAAAAATTCAAAGTTTTATCACTAGGAGTGGCAGGTAGCGTGCCCCGCAGCAGGAACCCCCAGGCCGAGGAGATTGGGCAGAGGCTGATGGCTTTGTTGAAGATCAACAATATATTTGAATGACTTTATGTTATTTATTCTGACATGCACAATGGTAGTAAAGTAATTATCTTCAAATGTGTTTATTTAGCATAAGAAAGAGAGACGCCTCATTTAGAACATAGAACTAGCCCTTAAAAGTTCATTCAGGTGAATAACTGTTTGCATTGGAATGCAATATATGTTAATTGCAAGGTGTAAATGGACCAAAGTGAACATGAAAGGCAAATAATGAAATGCCTGGTATGTCTTTCTTGGAGAAGAACTTATGGGGAATGGGGGGATGGGGGTCAGGATAATTTGATATGCACAGCAGATGCCTTGTTTACAAGATGATCAGGATGATGTCACCCAATTGTACTCAGTAAAAAGTTTTCAGAGATTGGATATATAAAATTCTGGGCAATGTAACAATTTATTTGCAGCTGAATTCAATAGTGTTAGGATGGAAATTATGACTGCCTGACTTTCTAGGACCTTGTTTTGATGCATGCCAGGTGACAGATGCTTTTCTGATTTGCGGCCCTTTGTTTTCTTGTGGAGAACAAGGTGTGCCATTATCTTTCAAATTTTGTCCAGATGGCACGAGAGTCAATATTTTTCATTGAAATGAATGTAAAATAAATGAGCAAAACAAGATTGTTTGTTGATACCACTGGGAGCAGTCTTTTCTGGGATTTATTTTCATTCAGGACACTTATATCTCTGATAATGATCCAAAAGGCCTCTGGGATGTTTTTAAATGCTTTTCTGCCAATGTATGGCTTAATGATGGGATATGCATCAATACGGATTTGAAGGCACCTAGATAGGACATGAAAAGGAAAGTTGTTTTGTAAAATATGCTTATTCTAAAGAGAAATCAGTTGCCCTATGGTTACGCCATATGGGTCCAACAATTTCGTTTGCCATCCAGTTGTATATTATTCTGATGGAAATTGGCTTGGTTGGAAATGGTTTATTTTTGAGTTTCATGTTTCTTTTGATAGACAACCATGGTGCAGTTTGTAAGGCATGAAAGGTGTCCCACTGCCCAAATTCTTTTTTCTTAGTCCCATAACTACAGTATAGGCCTTGCGCACATTAAGATGGCAAGAATTGGAAAGACCAAAAAAATTCTTAAACAAAAAAGAAAGTAAAAATTCTTAAACAAAAATTCTTTAAAAATTTTCTTATGAATTCTTAAGAATTCTTAGGCAAAAAGCATGTTTTAATGTAAAT
>REGM01000202.1:467504-553086 GCA_004194415.1 Aurelia aurita | reverse complement strand
GGGGGGGGGGGGCACTCCTATACTTTTCTATAGTATCATGCTTGTACAAAAGAGCAACATATGCACCCTAAACGCTGACCTTTTTTCACAAAATACATACCCTAATCGCGGAAAAATGTCTTGAGAACATATACCCTTTCCCTTGTCGCATTGAATTTCTCAAGTTTATGTACCGTAATTGCTGACAACGAAGTGAAAGTTTTCGTTACTGCGGAGGAGAGCAACCTCACCTGGAGAGGAGGAAACTGCTCTGAAAAGCTCCTGAACGAACTCCCTCTACTTATATCATGACAGAAGGGTTTTTGATTTATCAAATATATACAAGAAAATGAACGCTTTTCTAAATTATGGTTGAACTGGCACCCCTAAACACTGCCTGTGCTTACTTTGAAGAAAGGCACCCTCTCCGGCGTTTTGTGTGTGCAAGCATGATAACACAGCAGGTACCAAGTGGCCCCCTGGGGTGAAAATAAAACCCAATTTTACACAGAGGAAAGAAAATACTTGAGTTTCAGTTCTGTCTACTTTTTTCTTCTGCTTGGAACATGCAAACATAGCCAGCTAGAATGGACAGATTTGGTAATAGTATCCATTGCTTTTGATTGTCAGGCTTCTACACAGTGATTTCTATGGCCCACTAGTTAAACCATAAATGTAAACAACCATAGACAAAGAAATGCATGTTTAATCTATTCCTATACCTAAACATAAAATTTCTAATCAGCAAAACCGAATCACAGGTTTTTGATTTATTGCCGACTGAAAACATGGAACTCTTTTTTGACTCACATGGTATACATTAAACGCAGAAAATTTTTGATGAATAAATTTTGACAAAATATTTCCGGACAAGAAATTTTCGGACGTTTTTAGAGAAGTTTTGGACAACAAGGAACACGATCTATGTACAATTTACTTTGCTTGATTTGTATAGTAAACATGTAAATTTACAGATCATGTTTTATTAGAATTTTTCAAGGTGGCCTTCGTTTGAGGAACCTTCCTGGCTTCTTAAAATTTGTCGAATTTAAACTGCAATATACCCAGGAGAACATTATCATACTTCTCACCTTACGTCTATCATTTCAAAAATATCCAAATGGTTCATATACTTCAAATATTTAAGAAACTAAAAAATTTGACCCAGTACTGAAAGTTTCTTAAATTCTCATTATTTGAGTACTCAGTCTTTTTAGAGCAGTGTTATAGCATTCTTAGTGTTTACATCCTGCGCCCTGGTGAACTTTTCACGAAGAAGTTTTATGAAACTTTTTCAATGTCAAGACATTACTCTTTAAGGATGGTGAGCATGATTGCTGAAATGAAGTTAGTTGAAGAAAAAAGAGCGTTTCACTGAGCTGCTATCATCCCAACATATTCCTGTACCATAATAATAATACAGTTCTTTATACAGGGGTTGCCTTTTCAGCAACAAAAGTGCTGTTATCAATAAGGGCCCTGACAAAATGTTTTGAAAGCAAGACATTAATAAACATTTGAAATGCAAACCTGTGATTATTTCTCCACTGCAAATATTTCATACAGCAAATATTTCGGACGTTAAAAAGTTTTGGACATTTGAAAATTTTTGGACTTATCAAATGTTCGAAAACATTTTCGTCCGAATTTGTTTGCGTTAATGTACGTTCCGTTGGTACCGCGCAATTTGCAGGCTCATCGTTGTTGACCTTTGTCAGTGTCATTTTAAAGCTACCGAATTTTCTTCAATCTTATCGACATGGTTTCCTCCAATGCTCATGTTTGTCATGCCATTCGAAAATTCTAGAATTCTAAGTTGTCAAAATTGTTTTCAAAATATGTACACCAGAGGGCTTAATGGCGAAATGTTTTGAAGCACTTATCACTCGAATTCTGTATTTAGCTCATTTTACCTGACATTTTGTCAAACTTTTCAAGCTTTCTTCCAGGCGCTTTCACAAAATTTCTTAGGATGAGGAAATTTTTAACAACCACATGGTCATGACATGATGAAAAATATGCATGATCTGTTATTTCAAAACTTCTTGAAATTTTCTTCATTTTTAGTCTATATTTAATCATATTTAATTGATTGTCCAATCATCTGTCTAATCAACAATTCTAAGCTTACCTAGCCATTACTACTGGGTGGGTCAAAACCTTGTAGCGTTTGTCGTAATGCGCAATTGTGAGTTATCCTCCAATTTAAGCCAATCATTCATCCATCCATTCATTTATTCCTTCCTTCATTCATTCGTTCATTCGTTCCTTCCTTCATTCATTCATTCGTTCATTCGTTCATTCATTCATTCATTCATTCATTCGTTCATTCATTCGTTCGTTCATTCGTTCGTTCGTTCATTCATTCGTTCATTCATTCATTCATTCATTCATTCATTCATTCATTCATTCATTCATTCATTCATTCATTCATTCATTCATTCATTCATTCATTCAGAAGCCTGGAAAAATTTCGAGCTATATTACAGCAGTTAATTTGGGCCCATGGGAGTTACGCCCTAACGTCCAATTTCAATTTGGGGTCCATGCCAGTATTTCAATACTGACCCCTAAATATTGAGTCTATTGTTTTGGAGACCCCACATACGGGGTGCGCCAAAAAAAACTGTCCACTTTTGACAGGCCACGATAAATCGTACACTAGACCGATTTTGAAGATTTATGACTTAATCTTTAGCTAAAATCCAGAATTAGATTCTGGGATTTTTTGTAAATTTTTTAGTCTTNTTTCGTTTTCTACTCAAAGGCCTATAAGATTTTACCGGTTTTAGGCCAAACTTTTGTCCCGCGCTACAAGGCGTCCGCAACTGTTTTTCGAAAATGAACTTCACCAATGATTGTAGCTATCATAGTTGTATTAGAAACTGTATTTTTCTCGTTGCTGCTAGCTGTAGAACGGCTAGCCTCCCATAGTTTTTGTTTTCTACTCAAAGTCCTATAAGTTTTACCGGATTTAGTCCAAAGTTTCGTTTCCTACTCAAAGGCCTATAAGATTTTACCGGATTTAGGCCAAACTTTCGTCTGGCGCTACAAGGCGTCCGCAACTCTTTTTAAAAAATAAACTTCACAAATGATCGTAGCTATGATATGCGTATTAGGAACTGTATTTGTCTCCTTGCTATCTATTCTAGAACGGCTAGCCTCCCATGGTTTTCGTTTTGTCCCAGTCTTTGGCAGCTGCACCCAAAACGAAATGACGACCACAAACTCGGTCATTTGCCAATTTTTTATCTGTGATGTCTTCCTGGCTTATTGCTGATATCCATTTTCTTCTGCGCTCTGCAGATAACAGTTCAGTTTGCTCTCCTTGATGAGTAATAACTGCTGGAACCCGGAAAAACTTTAGGCCCTTTTGGTCTTCTTCACGTTTCTCGCTTCGCTTTCTTCCCGTTTTTTCTCCACAGCCGACAATTAGACACAAAACCATATTCAAAATAAATTCTTGAAAGCAAAAATCATATAAAAACGCAAATGATTCCTTAAAATATGTTTTTAATAAGTATTGAAATGATCGTTAGTATAAAAATGTAGTAATTCCTCGCTGCAACGTGATCTTATGGAACACCAACATGGCGGATAACAACGGTTGCGATGTGTGTTGGTCACGTGATGAAAACGCTCTATACTGACCCCTAAATATTGAGTCTAATGCTTTGGAGACCCCACATACGAGGTGCGCCAAAAAAAAACTGTCCACTTTTGACAGGCCACGATAAATCGTACACTAGACCGATTTTGAAGATTTATGACTTAATCTTTAGCTAAAATCCAGAATTAGATTCTGGGATTTTTTGTAAATTTTTTAGTCTCTTACTTCTGGAGCTATAAGCGAGTTTCTTAAAATTTTCGGTCTCGCAAACACTGAAAACGATCAAAAGTCGTCGATCAACTTTTCTAAAGACTGGACATGAATAGACATTTATCGTGGCCTTTCAAAAGTAGATAGTTTTTTTTGGCGCACCCGGTATTGTTATTTATTTCTGGTTCTGGGTTCTGGAGACCCCAAATATTGTTATTTATTGCGTTATGTATCAACAGATGAACATTAAAATACGGGGTGTACAAATGATTTGATGGGTCACTGTAATGAATTGCGCCGAATTGAATGATTCTCCCTTTTCAGATTCATAGACCCCAAATATTGATTTGATGTCAGATTTCAGACGCCAAATATTGGCACGGACGCCCCCCGTATTGAAAGTTCGGGAGTACCCCCCTGGGAATTTGGGCCAACTCTGCATACCGCATCCAGACATGGGACCCCTCTGGAAGGTCACCCATCCGGATTTTGACCTCACGCGACCAATCTTAACTTCAGTTACCTAACGCAGACTGTATAAGCGGCTCGGCCATTCACCCCACGATCATAATTCATGTTATAGAGGAAATGCTAACAAAGAAATATTTGTAGCCTGAACAAGTTGAGGCTGCGCGCTGGCTATGACGAGTACGGTCCGGATAATTTTGCTTTGAAGCTGTTCATGAAAAGCGTTTAAAAATGGCTGAAAAAGTCGATAAATTTTGTCTACTATTCCACAGAAATAGCGGTAATTTAGTCATTTAGGGCCTGTTTATATGGGAGTTTTCAGCCCGGGCTGAAGCTTCAGCCCTGTTAGCTGAGGTGAAATTATTTTGCCATTACATGGAGAGTTTCGGGCTTTCAGCCCGGGCTACAAGTCTGTCTAGCGCCAAAACTAGAGGAATACGCATGCGCCATCGATATTTCAGCCCGGGCTGAAAAAAATATTTGCCTTTACATGGGCGCATGTCTTGCAAAACAATGGGGATTAACGCACTAATTAAGGGATTAACGTTGCATATCGGCTAACAGCGTTAGGCGAGCTGAAATTTCAGCCCGGGGCGAAACTTTCTCAATATGATGGCAAAATGAAATTTACAAGCATTTGACCGTAGAGGGGATGAATTTTCACCTCAGGTAAACGGGCTGAAAAGTCCCATTTAAACAGGCCCACATGCTTCTACTAGATATCACGCAAGGAAACAAAATTGTAATGATGTTCCTGCTCGCTGCCATTTTGCTGAAGCTAAACAATGGTAATGATATTATTCACTCTTTTTTGTCCTTGTTCAAAGATTTTCAGAAATTTGCTTCCAGACAAAATGCCGATAACTCAAGAACAGCATGACCGATTTTAGCGATGCTCTTGCTCGTAGGCTCGTTGGTGCTACACTCATAATTTCATATCGATAATAGCATGGATTTTGCTCTCAAGAGCTAAAAACCTCATATCTAAGTTTATGAGCCCTCTACTCTATTAAACCAAGGGTGGGCATGTAGGTATGGGGACAGCAGTCCTATATATGTCCCAGGAAGCGGTTTATTTTGTCATTAATTCGACAATGTTTGTCTTCAAAACCAGGTTTTTTATAGGCCTATAAAAGTAGTTTATGCTTTACCGCAAGTATGGACTATTAATTTTTTGTCATCTCTGTCCCCAAAAGTGGGTTATGCGGTCATCAGAATTGATATGTGTCTGCAGAATCCGGACAATTTTCATGAATTTGGTGGACTCAAAGCTTTTCTGACAATCCCTTGTCATTTCATTGAAAAAACGGTTTATTTTTCAAGTAATTCTGGGCAAATCCTGAAATCCTGGACAAAAACGGCTTATTATGGATGTTTATTAGAGTGGATGGGAAATGTGGTTTTAATTATGCCTGACAGCGGACAGAGGTAAAACCGCTTCTTCGTTTTGTCCAGATTCTTTCTTGTATTTTGAGGAAAATTCAAGGCAGGTGATATAAAAACTGGTTTATTTTTCGAAATACTGTGGACACAGGTAGAAACACTTTTGCAATGACTGGGTAGATTAAAGTTGTCTTTGGAGATAAAGGTGGAACCACTGTTGTAGAAGAAATGAGTATTTGATATAATGTGGGCTAAAAAAGAGCTGAACATACGTAGATTTAGCAAAAATTTTCATTGCAAATGTCTGTCCTCAAAACCAGTCTTTTTTGGACAGTGGATCGCACAGAAACTGGGTAGGTTTAATTTTACTCATGGACATAGATAGGACCATAAAAATATCAGTACATGCCCGCCCTTCTTTGCCCCCCCCCCCGATTAGACTTGTGGAGCCTGCATTTTCAAAATAGTATATCACTATCATTGGGTAGAATGTAGAAAATTACCCTTGCCGTGACCGAAATTGCTAAAAAATTTAGCTATTGATTAGTTTAGAAATCCCAAAAAATGAAATTTGAATCCTTAAGGGTATCACTAGGCCGGCTTGAAGCTGAATCCTTCTATTATATGCAGGATATTTTTCAAACAGAAACACACAACAAGGTTGGCTGGAAACCCAAATGATTTAATTCACCACAGACCCATAGTCAAACACTGCATAGGAATTGTAATTTACAATACTATAAAATATCATGTAAAGTCCATGTAAAGAACAAATTTGACAATGAATTTACGAAATTTACAGATTTTGTAAAGGTCGAACTTTACATGATGTTTACAATCTNATGGATTTTGCTCTCAAGAGCTAAAAACCTCATATCTAAGTTTATGAGCCCTCTACTCTATTAAACCAAGGGTGGGCATGTAGGTATGGGGACAGCAGTCCTATATATGTCCCAGGAAGCGGTTTATTTTGTCATTAATTCGACAATGTTTGTCTTCAAAACCAGGTTTTTTATAGGCCTATAAAAGTAGTTTATGCTTTACCGCAAGTATGGACTATTAATTTTTTGTCATCTCTGTCCCCAAAAGTGGGTTATGCGGTCATCAGAATTGATATGTGTCTGCAGAATCCGGACAATTTTCATGAATTTGGTGGACTCAAAGCTTTTCTGACAATCCCTTGTCATTTCATTGAAAAAACGGTTTATTTTTCAAGTAATTCTGGGCAAATCCTGAAATCCTGGACAAAAACGGCTTATTATGGATGTTTATTAGAGTGGATGGGAAATGTGGTTTTAATTATGCCTGACAGCGGACAGAGGTAAAACCGCTTCTTCGTTTTGTCCAGATTCTTTCTTGTATTTTGAGGAAAATTCAAGGCAGGTGATATAAAAACTGGTTTATTTTTCGAAATACTGTGGACACAGGTAGAAACACTTTTGCAATGACTGGGTAGATTAAAGTTGTCTTTGGAGATAAAGGTGGAACCACTGTTGTAGAAGAAATGAGTATTTGATATAATGTGGGCTAAAAAAGAGCTGAACATACGTAGATTTAGCAAAAATTTTCATTGCAAATGTCTGTCCTCAAAACCAGTCTTTTTTGGACAGTGGATCGCACAGAAACTGGGTAGGTTTAATTTTACTCATGGACATAGATAGGACCATAAAGATATCAGTACATGCCCGCCCTTCTTTGCCCCCCCCCCCGATTAGACTTGTGGAGCCTGCATTTTCAAAATAGTATATCACTATCATTGGGTAGAATGTAGAAAATTACCCTTGCCGTGACCGAAATTGCTAAAAAATTTAACTATTGATTAGTTTAGAAATCCCAAAAAATGAAATTTGAATCCTTAAGGGTATCACTAGGCCGGCTTGAAGCTGAATCCTTCTATTATATGCAGGATATTTTTCAAACAGAAACACACAACAAGGTTGGCTGGAAACCCAAATGATTTAATTCACCACAGACCCATAGTCAAATTTCCTTCTGGTCAAAATGTCTCTTGTCTTTGGGACCACAGCTATGGAACGCTTTACCTAAAGACATCAAACTAGCCGCAAATATCATCGTGTTGAAACATAATAAAGCAATATACCTTTTCGTTGTTCTGCAAATGGGTCTGGATCGAGCGACGTTTATCTATATTTTCTTTGAAAGGTTCGAGTGATGGTGGGAGAGCTTTATCACTATTGTGTACTTCGAAACTTTGAAACATTTCTACAAAATGTACAACAATTTTGCTCGATCCGGACTCTTTTGCATATAGCTGAACGTTCTTTTGAATGGGTCTGTATGTATAACAGTAAACAGTGTTCTCGCAATTTGTGTTGTCACAGTAAAAGCATCAAAAATATTAAGATAGATTAATAAATGAATGTTCGATTTAGATTAGTTTCACTTAGACACTACTGGGTGCGCCAAAAAGAGCTTCACATGCTGCGGAGTGGTCATTCTATTTTGCTCCCTGTGGTATCGTCCTTGTAGTGTTGTAAAGTAATTCATATATAGTGTCTTAAGTAATTTGTTCCTGTAATAGTTTTAATTGAATATAAAAAATAGAGCTTCACATGTTTGAGAAAATTTGTTGTACGGAGAAGACTTGATAAATTTGAATCAAACTTTGGTTGATACGCGATTGGCTGATGTATTTCTTGTGATTCTTTAAAAATTTTCTTAGCATTGGAAATTAGGTAAAATATGTAGCTATTCTGGTTCACGATATAGTAATTTGATGACATCACAACCGGAAAACTGTTCGAAACATAGGGTGTGTTTGATTAGTAATTCCAAACCTACCAAATTCTGAAAACAGTAGACTTCGCAGAGACGGAAATATATTTCCCAATCAAACACAAAAGTCTCAAAAACGGTACGTTTCGAATTCGCCATGGTGGCTCGCTAATGAAAACGAGAATCTCTCCAAAGTCCGCCAAATTTTCTGCCTTTTGAAGCAGAAGGTTCAGAAGGCCTTCCAAACCTACCAAACCTACCGTTTTGAGAATTTCGCGGAGTCAATCAAACCCATCAAACACAAATTCCGAGTCTACCAAGTCTACCGTTTTCAGAATTGGTACCAATCAAACACACCCATAGAAGACGCTGTAATTCTGAAAGAAAATCAAGATATCAAAGGTTGCCAATGATCACTGATAGCGAAGTACCTGAAGTTCCTTTCAAGCCATTAAATCAAACGAAAGATGCATCAACCAATCGTGCAATGTTTTTTGAAGATTTGATGCCTATGCTGTTATCGCTTATAATATTTTTTATATTAGAAGTGCGACGAAATCAATCAAAAAGCTGTTATTCCCAATTGACTTGTCAGCTTAGAAGATTAGTTGATATTTTTATAAGTTTATTCCTCCATGCTAACTGTTGTCTTTTGTTTTGTAGCGGATTCATGGTGGACGTCGAAGGTGACAGTGAAGTAAAACAAGATGATAGACTTAAGCGAAAATGCCGCCTTATCAGCCAGTATCCTTGCATTGCTAAGTTTCATCTCCATTTGCTTGATGTTGTGCGTCTTTCTAGTTTTCTGGAGGTATCGCTCAAGTGAGAGAAGAAAATCAAAATGGGCAAACGCTCCAAGTGAGCTAAGGACAGGATGGTTGATGAGTGATCGAAAACTTCTTGTTCCCGGACAATTCTCTGCTAAAATTATTCAGCCTGATTTACAGCTAGAAAGTGATGATACTTTGGTGGGTCTTAGTACCTTTTTTTATTCATTTTACCAATATTGCAGATGCGTTGTGGAGATGCCTTACATAGTGACCGCGAAGTATAGACTCATGATTTAAGTCCCTTCACTTTCGCTCATTGAATTGAATTGATGTAGTTGTTGTCGTTTCAGTGAGGCTTCAGTAGTTGTAGTGACATATCAGTTCAGGGAGCGAAACACACGAAAATAATGAGTCTACGCGAAGTAGACTTATTACCTGAGTCCCTTGTTTCCCTGTGTTCTGTGACTTGACTGATGTCGCTTCGGTCAACAGAGACTCGTATGACTCTGAGAAACTTGACCCTATTTAGGCGCTCGCCACAAGAACTTATGGCGGCAATCAGCTCGCAAGATTGGACAAATTCCATTGTGATTCAAGCTTCAATCGACAACTACTTATATATGCTAAGTTTTCGTTGTTAACTGTGGACCGAATGGGATCTTTGCTGCATTTCGTTTCTGCGAGTTGATAGCCGAGAATGAGCATAGGCAGAGCTTCTTGTTTGTTGCTTTAAACAATCGCTGATTTTAGTAGCAGCGTCTGACGAAAATACTTTTGATATTGTTGATCATGGTTTGACTTTTTGCCGGTTAACTGGCCTCTTATTTCTATCCTCCTTTTAGCCTGATCCCAGACTTTTGCTGTTCACAGCGTTACAAACAAAGAAACAATTTAAAGTGAGTGCAGGGAATTACTTAAAGGAGGAGTTCTCTCAACAGCTAAACTAATCGAGGAGAGAGCCCCCCTAATCGAGGAGAGAGCCCCCTTATCCTAAGATATTATCGATTGACTTTAGATGAATTTAAATAAAATCCTGAAGATAAACGGAATTGCATTTTATCACGCTGTGGAACCTATGCGCCCAACTGTATAATTGCCAGTGCATCTGTGATTTTGCAACAAAGTGTTCACCTATAGCAGAGTCGTATTGAAAAGTTCTATATGTTTCTGCCGTCTCATCTACCTTTTTAGAATAATTTTGTAACTTGTTTATTTTTCCTTACAGGATGAAATGATAACTGAAAGTAGTGCAGATCGTACAACTAGTTTTGAAGATTGGACACCATGTGGAAAAATATTCTTTATCCTGAGGTATCTTGTAGAAAGGTGAGTGCATCGTTAATTGTTCACTGCTTCACTTAGGCTAGGTTTCCATTATTTTGCTGCTCTTTTCTGTGGGTTTGTTTCGTTGAGCGTCTTAAGATTGACGTTTTTCATTTTTCCAAATTGACTTGCATATAAGCCATGCCCTTATACATACTTACGTATATTAAGACTCTTACTTATATGCTGATGGCTGGTGGAAATTTAAGCTTCGAAGTTATTGGGGAAGGGAAAACAAAAAGGAAATGAATTTGAAGTTGTATGTACTTACTTGGTTAAGGGATCAGAGGAAAGGATTAAAAAAGGAGAGCTGCTGATACGAGACTATTTAGCAAGAATTAATGAAAATCAGTGTAAATAATGCATCATCCAGGGTATGAAAACCCACCCGACCATGCGACCGGGCGGTCGCAGGAAATGTTCAATTCATAACGTCCTGCAGGAAATTTTTCAAAATATATCTTTTTTTCATGTATCGCTATGTTTCTCATTTTTTCATAATAAGGAAACAACTGATGAAGTCAAGCAAAAGTTACCCTTGTATCTCATGAAACTTTTTTATTAACATTATATACAACAAATATGAGATCAGTAAATCACTGAAGTTTCCTTCATGCCTTTTAGAAATCATAAATGGTTTCTTTTATGGGGTCCCAATTTCAATAGTCCAAACTTCGTCCACATTTCTTTTTCGCGATGTCTTACTTGCATTTACATATAACCTGTTACATGTATTACTATCTTTGGAACCTGACCTCTTTGTAAGAAAGCTGGATATTGTTCCTTTTCTATCTAATGCTCTGTGCAGGGAGCGCCGAAGGCGCGGGAGGTGAAACGCGCTAATGTTCGAAAACTCAGGTTTGATGCAGATTTCGAAAACGAGGCAACGAAGTGTATGGTTCTGTTGGTTCTGGTTCACAAAGCGAATGGCGGCGCAATAGTTCGATGGAAGGAAGGACGACATAAAGTTGAACAGAGATATAGTTCTATACAGAATAAATTGAGGGAAAGAGCTTCTATGGCATATTGGAACTTGATATTAGCATCAGTAGAGTAGCTAACTTTGTCATAAGTCTTACTCGCAAATAGATTCAAACTTGATTGCATNCAAGATAAAGTGTACAAACCTCAAAAATCTTTCCAAATACCCCCTAAACGAGCGAAATTTCCTCCATCAGTTCTAAGGCTTTACACCATTCACAGAGCAAAGTGGGACCTACCTAAGATGGCCGCCGCGCAATTCTGCTGGCTTCATTTTCTGAACAACAGATGCTCGATCCAGTCTTTTTTTGAGATCAGTGGACATAAGGCTCACTGCGCGTTTCGCCTCCCGCGCCTTCGGCGCTCCCTGGCTCTGTGGTTGTAAAAATTCTACAACATTGCGCTCTTTAGTCCATCTTTTTTCAAACAAATTTGATTTTTATAAATTATGTCAATTGCAATCGCAGATTGATTTAACAGATGAGAGCTGTTCTATTCCTGCGAGGGAAAAATTGTTAAGTCATTTCTGGAAAAGCCTTAAATTTGAGCTACAATATGTAAAGTTTAGAGAAAGGATATCAAAGTTTGATTTGAAGCTTATAGTGCAAGAAGGCACTATGCTTGAAATCATTGAAAATACTACCAGGTGTCCCAAAAAAGTTTACCGATTTGAATAGCTGCAGAAAAAGAACCACTGAATCACTTAAGCAATCTAAGCCGAACAAAGGTTGAAACACTTTAAAAGGGTTGGTTTAAAATTCTAATACCTATTTCTTTGAATTGAATGCCTTGAAAGAAACTTTATCTACTTTGCTATAAGTCTACCGTTGGACTTTACTGAAATCTTTAATATTTTCAGGATTAGAGTTGTCTTCTTTTTTGAGGATTCAAGAAAAATTTTGAAAAAACCTTAAAGCCATCTTAATTCCTGTACTCGTTGAGGAAACATAGAATATTTTTCAAGAAAAACATGTGATATGAATGTTTACAATATGGTATCAAGCAAAACTATGTCACTCTTCTGGTTTACGATTTATAAATTTGAAGACATGACATCTTCAAATGAGTTGAAATATAAAATACGATGTAATTTCGAAAAATGTTCAAGATTTCTGAGAAGTCCAACGGTAGAGTTAAAGCAAAGTAGCCAAAGTTTCTTTCAAGTCATTCAATTAAAAAAGATACGTGATAGAACTTTACACCAATCTTTTTACACCAATTTAAAGATTTGGAAGCTACGCTTCTAAGCAGCAGTGTTCCGCTTAAAGGCTAACTTGGATCCGAATATTTTTTTTCGATTTTTTTCCGATTATAAGGCAACTAAAATATGGATTTTCCGAAAACCTTGTTAAGCATAAAACTCTCAAAAGTTCGAAAAATGTAAATTTGAGCTTTTAAAGGTGTGTTCCATGTTTTCCATCATATGCAAAGAGCAAGCAAAAACTTGTCGATTTTAGAAATTTGTATTGATACCATTGAATGTATAAAATGCGGGCCATTGAATTCTTCCTTAGTTAGGATATTCCAAGAAAATTACGCTTTATACGAACATAACATAAAAATAATACCTTTTGGGGTCGGGTTTGGAGGTTAGAGTCTCTGCTGTTGGTATGTATCAAAAGCTCGATGTTGTTGTTGTTGTTGTCAATTTATTTTGATTCGATTTAACATCGTAGCTAACAATATATACATATATACATACATACATACACATTAACTAATCAAAATCGAACATACCTATATAAACAAATTAAATACATTATAACATATACATAATTATACTGATAGAAACTAAATCAAGACATTAAACTGCACTGACAGGGACTCGATTTCTTTGGAATTTCAACGCCAGGTGTGACGATCTAATTGATCAACTGCTTTTAACTTTTTCAGGAGCATTTTCAAATTTTCTGCTTTTCAAGATAATCTTGGTAGTAAATCACTGCGGTGCGGGCAGATGCAAACATTGAATAACGACTTAGATCTAAGTTAGGCTTTTTGCGATAGACTAACTACTCAGATCTAAGTTGGGCCTTGTGCAATACACTTCTGTTTTGAATTTTCATTACCAAACACGCTGCTTCACTAAAAAAAAAAACAGTTCAAATCGCTCAACTTTTTGGGACACCCATCATGTATGTCTCCATAGGAACCATTTAAAGTGTATAAGGGATCGTCTCAAAAGAATCGGCGGAGTTTCTATCGCTGATTTTTCCCCGGAGATTTAGCACATGAAAATCTCAAACCTCTACCGCTTTGCGTAGAAAATTTCGGCATGAGTGCCGGCAATATTTTCGCCGCTTTGGATGATGGGTGGAAGAAGTTTATACAGGATGAAAACATTCAGCTATTTAACAACTGTTTTACAATGTGCCCTGTTAAAATAAAAAGAAAAACAATCTAATTCTACTTAATACAATGTCAGAAAATTTTGCAAAAGAAAACCTATTTTTCAAAATTAAAGATAACAGAAAACAAAAGTTGTATTGCTACGGAAAAGAAATGTATAGCCTACTGCCTCTCTCATATTAGATTTCAGGTGCCACCGAGAAAAGCCCCCTTTCATTGAGACGATCCCTAATGGTTTGCGATACCCTGTTCTGTATTGAGTATGTTCTTATAGTCTTCAATTCGTATTTTGTAGAGAGGAGCTGATGGTTCGACTTGTGCAGCTCGAAGGGTTCTCATCAGGCGTCGATGTATATAGTGCTGACAGTGCGTATGTGGATGTACAACTACAGCAAATCGGATCGAAGAGTGAAAAAGCAACACGCAACCCACCAAAACTTGATATTGCATTACAGCAAGTGTATTACTTCATTATATCGCAAGATCAGTTGTTTTCTTACAAACTTGTTTTCAAAGTGAACACTTTCGACGAAGCATTTAGAAGAACTGTGTCCGGAGAAGTTGAAGTGAATTTATTTGATGAGTTGGGAAAAAACATTTTTACAGGTGCTGAAGTTATTTTGTCAAAAGCCATACTGCCAGCTTCTCAGGTGTGTATCATTTGTTTGTACTTTTAAGCTAAAGGGCCAATGAGAAAAGTTGTTTTACAGCATGGCCAGTACAACCATGAGTAATAGGAGACTAATAGTGTATTGGCCTAATGTTGTGGGGCCTGCTAAAACCACATCAACAGTCTTCTACTCATGATCGGCATTATGGTTTGCTTGAAATAAAATCAGTCAAGAACTTACAATTTATCGCTCCTGTCTTGTCTATTGCCTTAGGCCTAACGTCGCACGCCATCTTACCTTGTCAGTCACCCTGTACCTCGAAATGAGTTATTGGGAAATCCCCACTGATCTGTGGGAACCAATACACTATTAGTCTCCTATTACTCATGGTACAACACGCAACTGGGCCACTACTTTTGGAGTTTATACTGAATTGGCGAGAAATCATGGTCTTTGCCATCAGGGGGAAAAAGTGAGCCTGAGGACACGCAATACGAAAACCAGAGCGGTGTTAAAGAAAATTATTTTGCATTCATTTGCATTTTTGCGTTGATGTTTAAACCATAGTCATGACTATGTTTAAACAAAATGGAAGAAGGGGGTATCTGAATCCACCATTCATGCAGTCTGAATCCACCATTCTGAATCCACCATTCAGGAAGGATATTTTCATGCAGCGAAACATTAGCTACAGTCTAAGGCATGGCGATGACGCTCAACTTCCAAAAGTACGAACTACGTCCTTTGGAGTTGAGTCCATTACTTACCTTGGAAATAAACTGTGGCAGTTTTTACCGCAAGGAATAAAACAATCAAACAGCCTTCCTATCTTCAAAAAAACAAATTAAATGTTGGAATGGTGAAAAATGCAACTGCAGGCTCTGCAAAATATATATCCCAAAAGTTGGGTTTCTAGCAGGATAGATTTTTAACTCTTTTTGTCCTGTAACATTTTTTATCTGATTGTATATTGTGTATATTGTAAATAGTAGGCCTTAATTAGCTCTAATTTAGCTATTCATTTTTTTCTAGCCTACTTTAAATAGATATTTAATAATAATAATAATAACATCACCAATGCTATCAAATATAAATCTAATTTAAAGTTGAAGGATTTTCCAAGAGGTTTTTTTCTCAAGAATGTGTCAACTTTTGCATCTGTGAATTTCACTCGTAAGTGTCTGGGAAGAAATTTTGCTGAACTCAGTGTGCTTCTAAAAACATTTCTGCTCGCTTTGCTCACATTCTTCCTATCCCCTCCATTGTTCATATCCTTGGTAAATTTCCTTTGTAAGTTATTGTTTGTGCCCAACTGTGCTTGGAGCATAGGTTCCAAATCTTTACAAAGGTCGGTGTAAAATTCAGTGACATATTTTTTTGAATGGAATGGCTTGAAAGAAACTTTAGCTACTTTCTTATACTTCTACCCTTGACCTTTTTCAGAAATCTTCAGAATTCAAGAATTTTTTTGAAAAAAACCTAAAAACTTTCGTAATTTTTTCTAACCTTTTCGAGGAAACATGGAATAATTTTCCAGAAAAACATAGTTTATGAATGTCTACAATATGGCATCAAGTAAAAGTCTTTCACTCTTCTGGTTTGCTTTTTAGAAATTTGATGACGTCACATCCTCAAATGAGTTGAAATATGAAATGCGCTGTAATTTCGAAAATATTCAAGATTTATAGCAAAGTAGCTAAAGTTTCTTTCAAGCCATTCGATTCAAAGAAATATGTCACTGAATTTTACACCGACCTTTTTACGCCAATTTAAAGATTGGAAGAAGTTTTGCTTCGCATTCTTATCAATGCTGTCGCAAGGCTCAAAATTAGTTGTTCCGGTTTTAGAATTTTAGAACAGTTTGAGCACGAGTCCTTGTTGACTGGTGGTGTATGGTTGTCGTTGCAGTTGTACAGGGAAGCAAATAAATCTTTTCTTAAAGACCCTGTGCTCCCCAAGGTCCTTGACGGTCTCACAATGAATTTCTTACTGTATGAAATTATTTTGGCCTAGCAATCGTGAGGCTGTACTGTTCAATCTTCAAATGAACGTTGTTGTGCCATTGCTTTTGAACTCAAACAACGGAAATTTTTCCTGAAAATATTTGAAGGATTTGGAAAGCTTTGTTCCCTGTAGCTATTTATGTTTCCACTGTCGCGTTCAAAATACGTTGCTTACGGCCAGTATGATGTTTTGATGGTTCGCACGCTTGCAAAGGATCATGGGGGAGCACAGGGTCTTTAGGTGCAGATAGTGAAACAGGTAACAGAATGAATGCTTCTCAAATATTTTTGAGGATGCGAATCATCGAAGTTCAAGAGCAAACGGTTATCCCATAAAGGAAACCTATGATCATGCGCAGGAAGGTATAATTTGTATAACTGTGCGAACCACGACGATGTAATAGTTGTATTATTCGAAGATGAGTAGTTCTGTTATTCAGATCATGGGAGTTGATACACCGATTTTTTTGGGAAGGGAGGACAAGAATAACAGAATTTCTCACCAATTAGTTTCCCAGTTCTCTTATCTGCATTTCTGTTGATCAATTAGAGTCGCAAAGATCAGTAAACTCTGTATACAACGGCGTTTTCTTTTCTTGTTTCTCTCTCAGTTCTGCTTCCTTAGGTCCTCCATGGAAAATTTTCAAACTCTCCCCATTTTTCGTCGCTACGAAGAACAGAGTTTGAAAATTTGCCACGGAGGGCCAAGGAAGCAGAACCAAGAGAGCAACGACGAAAGAAAACAAAGTCTTATGCAGAATTTACTGATCTTTTGCACTCAAATTGATCTCCAGAGATGCAGATAAGAGAACTGGGCAACTAATGGGTAAGAGATTCTGTTATTCTTGTCCTCACTTTCCAAAAAAATCGTTGCATGATCGCCCATATTCAGATCGTAGATTTAATTTGGTACAATCTCAAAAGATACATATTTGTGATAGGCGCCTCAGTGACCTAATTAGGGAGTTTAAAGGTAATAAGCAGATGCAAATACGTCTGTATTTAAATAGAACAGAGAAATATCAACGCACTCTTTGTCTCATGAGCTCGTGCATTTGCCAATATCAGCAATTTCAGTACAGTACATTTTTCACTCGTGCCCATGCCCTTGATCATGAACACGCCTTTTTCAAAGAAAAGAGATGATTCTCACGCATTTAACTGAGACCGCGTTTACATTGTACCGGTACAACTTTGGATCTGTAACAAAAATGTAACGGATCAGACTCCCGTTTACACTGCTCTTGCTAATCCGTAACACTTTGTTCCTTCTATCTACAGAATAATTTTGTTCTGGAGCAGTGTAAACGCTCTTGAATCTTTACAACTTTGTAACGGATCAAGACTTTACCCGTGCAGTGTAAACGTGGTCTGAAAAAGAAGGGGACGACTGCACTTTAGCGGACTAGCTTTATGTCATATCTCTCAGGAACGTATTTGACTAAATACCCTACTAACCCTAACTAAACCCGTCCTTACCCTAACTAACCCTAACTTACCCTAACTAAACCTAACTTACCCTAAAAAACCCTAACTAACCCCAACCCACCCAAAAACCCTTTTTCCAAAGCCTGACCCTAACCCTTACCCCATGACACATAACTTGCCGATCTTGAAAGCTGGTCCGCTAAAGTGCAGACTAGCCAAAAGAAGATTTTGTCTTGGCCTTTTGAATGACATGTAAAGGGGATAGAAGCTGACCTTCTGGCTGGTATTTCCATCGTCGTTTCTTAAGGTAACTCTGCTTTCCGCTGTGATGAACAGGGAAAGCCGGTTTTCAGAAATCCTCCTCTCCAGACTTTTATTAATTACTCCGGAACCAATCGGTCTATCGAAATTCTGTAAAAAGCATGGTATCACCCATATTCTTGGCAATCGAAAGATATATTAAGCGCAATCGTTTGCATTCGCAGCTTTTAAGATTGGTCATTTTAAAATATTTTGTAGGTTTCAGAAGAACTCCATTATCCACTCCGCTAATCTAAAAATTTCAATCAAACTTTTTTACCACTGACCGAACATGTTCGCGGAGACACATGCCAAAGTTGAAGGCAAACTTTTGGCTAGATTTTACGCAATAAAATTTTAAAATTTGGTAGTCTAATCGACAACAAACACTAGAAAAACTGGTCAGTCGATTATCGATAGGCAAATACGAAAGAATCGGCGAAGCGCTTGCAAGCATGAATGAAATGGTTGTAGCTTGTTTCTTTGATCACTGCCTTTAAGTTTTAATGCACTTCAGCTGTGTGTTTCACGCGAGTAAGACACTTTCTGGGGGTGTGGTTTTTGTTTTTATGTCTGCTTTCGCATGGTGTGTACAAAAATTTCGTTCATAATATTCTCAAAATCATGCAAAGGTGCTGGGAAAAAAGCAAAAACACATGTTCTCTGTTTCATATGGAAACATTTTTAATATTCCAACGCATGTTCTAGACAATCACTTGCGCGAGAAATACAACGATGCTTCGTCATTTAGATGTTTCTAATATTTAGAACACGTGTACTTTTTTCCTTACAGAATACAAAGCACCTTTTCAAAGTGAACTTAATTACGAAAAGACGTAAATCTTACGCACAGCAAACACATGGTTATTCCGCTAGTTTTGTAAAAGGAAGTGCGTGGGAATCCAAAATAATCAATTTTTTAAGCCCCTGCTGTAACATAAAAATTCAATTGAAAAGTTTGAAGCTGTGTCCAAAAGAGCAAGACTGTACCTAATAGTGTAGGCTCCAAATCTTTAAAACTGTTGATGTAAAATTCTATGACCTATTTCTTTGAATTGAATGTCTTGAAAGAAGTTTGGCTACTTTGCTATAATTCTACCGTTTGACTTTTCAGAAATCTTAAATGTTTTTCGAAATTGCAGCATCTTTTATATTTATATTCATACAGACGGCATGACGTCACAGCAGCCTTGAAAACACGACGCCATCTTCAGAAAATTCTTATAGGTTTCTATTGGAAATGTACAAAAAGTTGCGCAAACTTGCTCTTCTATTCTCTCTCGCGATAGTGAGTAGGGGAAGGAAAGGCGGCAATTGTCAGCCAGACCTAACCCAATGAAATAATTGACGAATAAGCTGTTCTTGAAAGCAAACCATACATTATTTCGATGAATAAACGAGACACTCTCAAAATCCCAGTGCGACGCTATGTTTTGTAATGGGTCCATTTACCCAAGTCTGATTTTCGAACGCGAATTGATAAAGTCACGTGCTATGTCTGTATGAATAAGCGGCGAATCTTTGCAAAATAGTACCGCCCTTTTCTTTCAAAAAAATTGCTCAATGGGAAGTTCAGCTAATTTGCCATAATCTGAGGGAGATTATTTTTGAAATCATCATTATTGTCATAATTATTTCATGTTTATTTTTCTACTAGTTTTGAAGTTGTAACGTCATCAAATTGCTACATCGTAAACCATAAAAGCTACAGTGTTTTCCTTACTACCATATTTTAGACCTTCAAAAACTGAGTATTTCTTGAACTTTGCATTGATTTTCCTTGATCAGTTTAGAATTGATGGTGCTTTTAATGTTTGTCAAAGCTTTAGATAGTTCCTTACATACTTTCTTTCATAAAACATAAAAACATTGTAATATAAAAAAATGATGATTTCGAAAATACTCTATCTGGGATTATGGCAAATCACCTAAAGCTCCCTACAAGCAATTCATTTGAAACAAAAAAATCAATGACATTTTACACGATGAGTTTTAATCTATTTCAAAGATTTGACACCAATGCTGTAACAACTTTTGTTTCTTCTAGAATTCAAGTTACGTGAGAACCAGTGAAGAAAACTTGCACGAGCCCTTGAATGCCACAATCAACGAAAAGGATGACTTAGATTTCGAAAGATCTCCAATTTCTTCACCCTTGTCGTGGGACGATGAATGTGATATGTCAAGTACGAAAAGCAGTGGACCTATTCCCTATGGAGATCTATCTTCAGGTGGTGTTCAATGGCATCGTCTCTCAGGAGACAGCTGGGAAGAACAGCTTTCGATACAATGGCCACATCTTTCAGACTCTGTCGTCTCCGTCCCAAGTTCCTTCCAATTCATGACAAAAAGTGTTGATATCGATTTTAGTGATGGCAATGACGGGACGGGCTTACCCGATCAACGATTATCACGCCGGTCTATTTCAGAAAGCTATATTCCACATTACGGAGGATTGTCGCCACCACCTAAGAACTTTTACCATTTGATGCCACCATCTCCTGCTAGTAAGCAGCAACGGTCACCACTTGATTCCCCAGTCACACCTTATCGTGCTAAACGTGGTCCCGAAAATCAAGCAAGTCCTGCAAGGCTTGAGACAACATTCACATTCGACCGAGTGGAGCAAAGAACTGTAACCAGAAAAAGGTCTCTTTCTTTACCTTCATTGGCTGAAAGAACTGCACAGAGAATTGACAATAACTTATCTCCTGGAAATTGGAAAAGTGATGTGGTGGAACTGAAGAGACGATCGCGTCAAACGGCACTGTAACAGACCAAGGCTAAATGGTGAATGTATGTATTAGACCACCGAAGTTCGTTTTCACAATGATATCAGGGTCGGTCTCAAAATGGTTTTCATATGAGATTTTCGATAACGCAAAATTATTCATCCAAAGCAGGTTAATTGCTTGATTTGCGAACGTTTGCAGATGACATCTTTTTGCAATGTAGTTTAAATATTCTATCATGAAAGTTGTCAGTAATCAGAAATATTTTTCGGATTTATGGGTGATACTTTTATGCTCTGAATTGCACAACCCTGTATCATGGAAAACTGAAGTCCCCCTCCCCCGATAACCATTACTATCACTTTAAACAGAAACTTGTCTGAAGAAACTTCAAACAGTTGCTAAGGTCACCAACATTTACTTCAATTTCCGTGGGGTCCTGTAAAAATTGGCTCAAAGGAACGAAGAATCCCTATAATCTCGATTTCCATCATTTTGTTTGGCGGAGACTGTTTAGTTTATCTTGAAGATGTTTTAATTTGTCACTTTAAATGTCGGCAACGTGGACACTGGTTTGTTAGAAATCTGATGTTACTCGCTCAAATATTGTGTGCTTTTCCTTCACTTCTTTAGGCCTTCAACTTTCGAATAGAATATACCGCTAACAACAACACTCCGCCTCCCAACCTAGCTCAAACTAAAATTTCCCCGCAGAGACGAGAAATTGTCCTCTTCGTTCGTTCCTGCGGGGGAATTTCGCTTTAGGTAGGTTGGGAGGCGCAATGTTGTTGTGGTGGTTTATTTGATTTCAAAGCTGAGGGCTTAAAGACGTGAAGGAGAAGCACACATCATTTGGAGGAGGAGTAAAATCATAATTTCTAACAAACCAGTGTCCACGTTGCCCATGCTTGATAATACACCACTTCAACGAACCGTGGCCTCGTTTTAGCGCGCGGGCCTGGGTNTTGATTTCAAAGCTGAGGGCTTAAAGACGTGAAGGAGAAGCACACATCATTTGGAGGAGGAGTAAAATCATAATTTCTAACAAACCAGTGTCCACGTTGCCCATGCTTGAAACTGTAATTAGATTCAGACCAGACCACGTTTACACTGTACCGGTGCAGCTTTGATCCGTTACAAAGTTGTTACGGTTCAAGAGCGTTTGCACTGCACCAGAACAAAATTTTTCTATGATAGAAGGAACGAAAGTGTTACGGCTTAGCAGGAACAGTGTAGACGGGAGGCTGATCCGGCTAATATCTAGTACTGAGCCTATAAATTGCGGGGTTCCTCAGGGATCCTGCCTAGGGCCACTCCTGTTTTTGGTTTACATTAATGATTTACCAAAAGTACTTGCAGCATTCCCATGTATCCATGTATATGCCTATGAGCTATGACACTAGTATCTATATGTTGCATCTGATTCTGTTTCTGAAATCAATGATGCTATTAACGCTGATTTACTGGGTTGAAATTGGGGCTACAAGGAAACAAATTATCATTAAATGTTGCAAAAACTGAAGGCATGATTATCGGAAGCCAATGTAAATTGAAAAACTAACTTCATCTGACTCAATTAAACCACAGTTTAATATTGGGCACGATGATATTAAAACGGTATGGACACCAAGTACCTAGGAGCTCGAGTAGATTAGCAATTAAAAAATTGTCTTCCCAACTGGCCTCACTGAGAAGTAAAATTTCGAGAGGTATTGGCACATCACAGTACTCTAAACATAACGTGCCTTCATCCACTGTTAAACAAATGTAGAAAAGCCTTGTAGAGCCTTACTGTATATATTGCTGTCCTGTTTGGGGGTAGGGTCAGCGAGACCTCACTTAATAAACTCCAAAAGTTACAAAATCGTGCTGCCAGAATAGTTAACGGAAGTCGATATGATCAGTCAGCTTTACCACTCATTCGTGCCCTTGGATGGCCCACGGTTATGGAGTTGATTGATTTTGAAACCCAAAAAATGGTTTTCAACGGTGTTGCGCCGTCCTATATGAGCCACATGTTCACTAAAGTTGTTGAAACAACCTCTCGCGTACTGCGAAATTCAAAAATGTTTTTATTTCAGAGGGGCTAGTCTAGGCGAAAAGCTGAAATAAAATGAGTACCCACTCTGAAAAATTTTCTGGAAGGGCTGATGATATCCCCAAGGCATAAATGATATGCTTTTATATATCCACTCTTGTTAGGGGTCGAAAACATATCGATTCTTGCCAAAACAACGTCGTTTGGACGTTTTCGTTTAGACCCCCCCCTACCCCCCTAGAAAACGTCCACGACATAAATTCCGATATAATTGACATTTATGCATATAATAGGTCTAGATTTTGTACATGCCACTTGCGTGGGCTACTTACCCCATTTCCCCATTCTTATATCAAATTTCGCAGCTAAACACAATTCTGACAGCATTTCTTTAAAATAAACAGTAAAGAGTTAGAAACACACTTACTCGCCACCATATAGTACTTCAAATTTCTGTTATGTTATGGTTTGAGTATCTCTTGGTTAGGCGAACCAAAATTAAAGAATTTGAGAGCTGAGTTTATTTCAAGAGCTTATTTTGACAGTAAGAGGTAGTTAAACGAAGACAACTTTCAGACTTTACAGGTTGTGATTTATTTTTAAAATTCTTTTTTTTTTCTCGATGTAAAATCTGAATCTGAAAACGTCTAGAGCAAAACCCCTCCCCCCCCCCAAAACGTCCAAACGACGTTGTTTTTGCAAGAATCGATATGGTTTCGGCCCCTTATCTTAACTTTTTATTAAATATACTGTATTTATTGTAATATCTTTAGTTTATAAAGTTGTATATTTATTGCATGGCCCCCTGTAAATTGGTTCTTAACAGGGGGTGCCATGCCTAAAAATTTGAAGATGAAGATGAAATGAAAATAAAATGTCCTTACTTACCGCAGCTTGAAGATGGCAATTACTGAAACGGACTTGCTACGACAGGATTTACTCCATATGAGATGATAAAGTTCATTTAAATGGGTACTGGAATCAGTCTCGTATTGAGCATGGAGGCGCATCGTGTTAGTTTCATGCCATTTCCAGAGCGTTTTCGTGTGAAAAGAAAAGAATGCCAGAAATAAAAACGGTATCGTCTGAACGGGCCTAAAAAATGGCTCACATTGATATCGTTGGCAGGTTATAGTTTCCAGTTGGCAATTTTGTGGCCCCCTTCTTTCTTATAGCTACGTTGTTTTTGTTGTTGTCTTTCGTGGTAGGCGAGGCGAAAGTTTCCGTCGTCGAAAATATAAAGTACCTGGGGGTTATTTAGATGTTTAGACTGATGATATGAGTCAAAGTTTTGCTCCATTGAATTGAATTGTTATTTATTGCTACAGTCATATTCCGCTAGAACTTAATTGTTTGAAGCGGAATGGGTATTGTGGGGGTATGGTTAGGGGGAATGGAGCGAAAACAAGGACTCATGTAATAAGTCTAGGGGTTATTGTTGATAAACATTTGAGCTGGGACGAGCAAATTTCAGAAGTGACGAAAAAAGGTTTCACGAGGATTGGGGATGTTACGTTTTTCCAAAAAGTATCTGCCCATTGTTACTGTACAAAAAATGTACAGAAGTTTAGTGGAATCCTACTTCAGATTAGGTGCCCGGTATGGGGAGTTTCTGGTAGCAATGCTATCAGTAGGTTGCAAAAACTCAAAATAGGGTGGCAAGAATTGTCACAAATAGTGCTTATGATGCTTCTGCTCTACCCATAATCAAAAGACTTGGTTGGCCCACTATCAATGGACTTATCGAATCGGAAACCTTGAAAATGGTGTACAAGTCGGTAAACGACCATGTTCGTCAGGCTGTCCGATTCATGCAAGAGAAAACTACGTAATACCAGAACAGATTTGGCTGTTCCTCGTCGCAAATCGGCTTTCGGCCAAAAGTGCTTCTCATATAAGTGCTTCTCACATAAGGGTGCTAAATTGCGGAACGATTTCAGTTTCAGTTTCGTATTTTAAAAATTCGACTACAAACAATATATCAATTGCACTATTACAATACTACATACAATACAAATTAAGTGCAAATGCAAACTCAAAACAAAGATACAACTACAACATAAATAACAGATAATTCATTGTATGAAGGGGAATTCTCTCAGTAGCTAGGCTAATCGAGGAGAGAGCACCCCCTGTTTCAAGATTGGTTAATATAGACCTGAATTATCTACGAAGGGATTTTCTATTCAAGCTTTGGCAAACAAAAAATGGGTGGCTATTAATCTTTTTGCATCAAATTGTCTAAAATCATGTAGGGTATTTGTATTTACTTTCAAAGAAGAACGCTTTGAGTTTTTGACGGAAATGGTTTTGGAAGGAGGTCTTTTAACATCTATGCCTATGCCTATGGGTATGTAATTCCAGCACTTTGCTCTAAAATATCGAACCGACCGAAGACCATATTGTGATGTATTTTCCTGAGTTAAGAATATATTATTGTTGGTAGCTTGCTGTGTACGATGTTGATGAACAGATTCAACTAATTCAAAGAAGGAATGAAAACAAGCAGGAGAAATTTTGTTAACAGATTCATACACAAAGCTAAGTAGTTTTAGCCGAAACAGATTAGAAAGATTGGAGTAGAAGGTGCGGTAAAATTTTCAAAGGCAATTGCTCTTAGAATCCTTTTCTGCAACAGAAACACTCAGGGACCGCGGAGCATATTTTGGAATGAGGGGGCTAGAGGATAAATGGAAAACTCTGATGGGTCAGAAATTTTTTCTCGACCACGCCCTCTACTTTGTCTATAAATGTGAGTAACGCCCTTTTCATAGCTAGAAACGTCCAAGGAAAGATCTTCATTAGCAGCATATTCAGCCACTAAATCACCATAAAATCATCGATAACTGAAGTGTACAGTATTGCAATTTTTCATTTGATGGCGAAAGGTTCATGTATACCATGGAGTTTTGGATTACGGGCGAGGGCCTGAAAGGAATGCCCGCTTTAGTTTTGTATGTTGTAAAGTTAAGAATTTCGTAATCTCGCGGAGTTATTACATCTCCAAACGTAGATAATTTGGAAACATAAAGCCTCTCTACTTTCAGAAATAAAGATTTTTAAACATAACAGAACCTAATAACGCGAACATTGTTTCTTGAGAATAAGTTTGTATCGGCAACATATTCTCACGGACCTTCTGCTCTCCTTACCAAATATTTAGATATGGGGAGTGCGAAGGAGACTTCGCTGTTGTGGTAAGGAGAATATTTTTATCGTGCGCTGCCACTGAGGGAGGAGGGTGAGTCGATTTCGAGTTCACCGATGTTCGTTGTTTCTCGAAGAAGGCTAAAATTGACTCGTGCAATGGTTTAGATATGCCCCTTGAACGGTTGGGACTGGGGCTAGTCCCAAGACAGGCTATTTGGCATAAACTATACCTGTGGGGCTCAAGTATTTGAAATTCCGAGCATCGGGTCCTGTGAGGATAGTTACAACTTCAATAGTGCTTATGTTATGAACCGTAGGTGATATTTGCTGACATAAACATAAGTTCTTGGAAAACTGAAAAGTATACTTGAAAATTATTGGGGGGCTTCAGCCCAACATCCCCCCGGCTCCGCTGTCCCTGGAAAAAACTAGTCTGGTGTATGTTTCGTAAGTAAGACCCCAAATTAAAATACCGTGTTGGAGGAAGGGTGAAAATAGAGAATTGCAAAGGCAGATCAAAATATTAATGGGTAAGAAGTGTCTTACTTTGAAAAACATACCACAAGTTCTAGCCAGTTTTTGAGAAAGTTCTGTCAAATGATACTTCCAAGAAAGACCTTCATCCAAAAGAAGGCAAAGAAACGATTTTTCAGTTGAAGTCAAATCACCCAAAAGGTACCGCAGGGATACAAGGGACTTAAGTTATCTCTCCCCAGCCCCCTCTTCAAACACAAAGGCGCGGTAAAATGGATAAAATAAAATGTTCAAATCACATCACAACACGGCAAGGAATAGATTAATAAAAAGCACATCAGTAAAAGCACAACGACAACATGACAGCGGATTCTAGAGCACGGGAGAGGAATTTGGCAGAGATCTGAACTGAAGCATCTTCCATTTTCATGCTGCTCCGTGAAATAGAGGGGTATGTACTTCAAAATGTTTGCCGATATTTTGTTAGGCCGGAGACTCGGGCAATGCCGTTTTTGTTGTATCGCCCTGCAGAAATACTGATCGTCGCCCTTTCCGATCAGTTTCTTGTTTACAACGATATTAATACGTAATTTTATGTGTTAAAACTCCTGCTCAGACTTAGAAGGGGCTACATTTTAGTTGTATATCAAATTGAGGGGGGTGGGCAGAGGGGTTAAGAAAAAAACCAAACCCTTTCAGATATATTTTCCACCCCACCCCCTGACCATTAGCAATGACTGGTCCCTTAGGTTCATGGTAGAATAGGCAGGGCATGCAGGGTGACAACCAGATCTACAATACAGGCCTTGTGCACATTAACATGACAAGAATTCTTAAAGAATTCTTTACATTATGATAAGAATTCTTGAGCCATATGAAAGACTTTAAATTTTTTTAAACAAGAATTCTTAAGAAACTAAAATTATTCTTAAGGATTCTTAGGCAGGAAAAACCATGTTAATTTCATGGGTTCAGCCTTGTCTGTGTGTTATTTTGTGAGATATAATGATCATAAGGTAATTCTGACCTTGCAGGGAAGTGTGAAGAAAGTTTCTTGATCTCTGATTAACATGTGAAAGGTTGAAAATGGCAAAACGACAAAGTATACATTTTTTACATTTGCTGCTGAAGATTTTCCTGGTGTATTTTGCAAAAACCATCGAGCTCCTGTATTGCAATGCCAGAACGAGGAAATTTGCATGTTTTGCTTTGGATCTCTCGATAACTACGTGTATTTAATTATTGCGTGTCTATTTTCTTTCTGCATTTTCAATTTGTTAGTTTTGATAATTTTCGTTTTCGAAGCAGGGACATTTGTTAGCGGCAGTCACAGGAAGCCCTACCCTGGGTACCAGACTCTCAAATTGTGAGAGTCTGGTACCCAGGGTAAGGAAGCCCATATTACAGTTAATTTGAAAAAATTAGTTTCCCTTGCTACACTTATCAATTTTGTGTGTTATTGTGAAATAGCTATTTTATCGAGTGAGCTTCCTGTGGTCTAGTGAAATTTTAGTAACGAAATTTAAATCCTTTCCAACCGAGAACCTTTCCATTTTTAGCTCCTTTATCACGAGAAATAATCATTAGCCCATTCACCCAACCTTGGCACTCCATTCCTTCTAGTTTCCTTCCTTCTCGTGACAAGGCCTGCTGCCTACTGCGTTTCCGCTCCCGTTCGGAAAGCCTACTTGATCCATCCTTTGGTCATAAATATGCGACGAAAGGTGCCTTGCGTAGCCTCAACAACACTCCTCTACTAAAGTCTTGCGCGATATCGGAAGAGATTGGGACTTATGTATTTTAGGCGGGTCTTCCAAACAATGTGAGCCAACCGAGATAGGGCAGATAACAGCATGACAACTGACCTTGACTTCCGCTACTGTAGCAAACTCACAATCGCCAGTCACTGTGGGGTGCCATTATTTCATACCGCAATATAAAGATAAAATACAAATTTATTATGCATTCACGAGTTGCTGAAGTCACTGCTCCAAGCGTACGGCCCGTTTGAGCGGAGAGACACAGGCAGGCGTCATAGTTTCCCCTGCCTCCAAGGCAGTCTAAAGGGAAGATGGACGTTGCGTTCAAGCTCTTACTGCTTTGTATTTTAGCCTTCGTTGATGCCCAGGAATTTGGTAACCAGAATCAGCCAGGTCTACGTAAGTAAACGTTGAATCATTTTTGTTTTAACTGTAACTGTTTTGGGGCGAAACGGTCGCTATGTTCAAAGCAAAACATGAATTTGCTCGTCCTGTTCATGAACAACAGCATACACCAGCAGAATTTTGACGATCAGTCTTTCCCCAGTTTTATTTCAACCAGCGGAACATACCATAGAAGCCCTCACGAGATATTTGAACAGCTCTCAGACATTTTTGGCCTTGGGCAAAATTTGGCCCCAAAGGAAAAGAACTTGGGCGATGGCTAAAAAACCCCGAAGGCTCGGCGGTTTTAGTTAGTTGTTTCAGCCCTGTTGATTCAAATACAATTTCCTCGGAATTTCTGAGTTAAGTACTGACCTTCTCGTATCTTTTTCGGAGACATAGGATAGGACGGGCTAGCTTGAGATAGACAGCAATGGTGCCACGTAAAAGCGGTTAGCGCGCAGAAGAACGATTGAACATTGAAATGAATACTCTACCCTGTTCTAAATATTTTATATTGAATTCGGTCTCTAATAAACTCCATATTGGAATTATAATATCTTGGGTGTTTCGTCAGTTTGTCGTTTTTTGTTGCTTATTGCTATTATAGCTGTGACTGTTGTGGTCTAAAACATCGTCTAAAACGAACTCAGTTTTGTAAAAACTTCCATTGTTTGGGACCTGAATTTACGCGCTTCCGGTCTGCCTGGCAGGCCATCGCATGAATTGTGGTTTTCTCATTGTGACCAATCCCCAAGCCCTGAGTAACGAAAAATTGCTTGAAAATAATACCTGAACAGAGTTTTCCCAGTTAGTCTATTAATCCATTTTCGTGTCCTGAATAATTCTGTTCTCTAGAACAGAACTGACCACGAAAAAGTTTTCACAGGAAGTGATATCTCACAGTGAGATTATGTGTGCTCTCGCCATAGGCTCTAGTTCTCGTCAAAACCCCAAGGCGTTTTCGTAGTTTTTAGGGTTGTTTGCACTTTTGAGGCGAACTGAAGGCTGACTTAGATGAGACTTTCTATCGGGTTTATTTTGGCAAACATCCCTCAAAAAGGTCAAAGCTGGTAATATCACAATTGTCGATGTCTGTAACCACCCGGTAAGGCCCAAAAAAGCAAACGGCAAAAGAGAGCTGAAGTAGAGGAGGCTCGCCCTAATTCGACCACTTTTCATTAAACGAAGATTTGCCGCTAACTAAAAAAAATTTTGGAGAGAATTTTACCTTGAACAGGCTCCTTAACTCAGGCTACAAACCTCACAGTGAGATCTGCATCATCCGTTTGCTTGTTGTCATGCTGGAACCCCACGAATATGGAGAGGTCTGGAACGCCTAACTTAGGCCATATCGCCCGGTTTTGACCGCTGCAGAAATAATACTTTTCATACATTAAAAACTTTTCAAACCCTTTGTTAATTCACCAAAATATTTGTTCTTTCCCCAGAAGTAACATAACAAATTCTAATTTCATTGAAAATGATTTCTAAATAATGCTAATTTCACTCCCGCTTTTAACCGTCTCATCCTTGACCTCAGTCACCTCCAACCACATAATGCATCAATAGCCTAGAGAACTCACAGAGTTTCACAGGTGGACAGAAAGGGGCGCCATGAAGTCAGTTGTAGTGCTCTTCGAAAATAAGCCCTGGGTCTGACATTTTGCGTGCGATTCTTGAACTTTCTTTTGGATATGCAACCACAAGAGTTGGAGGAAACAGTCCTGAAGCCTATTGCATTTTAACCGAAAGACATATCGAGAAATGACTCAAAATAGATATGGTGTGTGGAAACATCAAAAGAAAATTGAACTGTACTTACACCTTCGTTGCAGGTAGGTCAACTTCCAAACATTATTGTAACTCTTGTGAGCAACACAAAACAGTCAAAACGAAAACATATCAAAGAGGTGACATCAGCAAACTACTTTCGCGCGTTTTTTGGAGAGACTAGGCCCAAAATCCTTCAGTTTTCAAACTTTCAGGTCAGGCAGTTTCACGGGTCGGAATCCATTGGTGGTCGAATTAGGGCGAGCCTCCTCTACACTCATTTTTTTAAAAGAAACTTTTGTGGTACGGTTTCTTATGGGCCCAATTCTTACAGCAAAGGTTCCTTGTAGAGTTTTTAAATTTTCATAGAATCATACTATGATAGAATTGAATTTTGCAATTTATCGTAATTCATTGAGGACAGCTAATATAGCTTTTTGAGCCCAGAGAGTTATAAGAAAGAACCGTCAGCAAATTATACATTTTAGTATTATTTGGTTTAATAGTAATACACTTTTTATTTATAACTCTTTGCAACTCTAACATTTTTCTTGACTTCAATTTGACCTCTGATCAATTCTGATAGGGTTTCTTAATTTTCTTACTAAAAGTTTCTTATGAGCAGTTTCTTATGAAGAAATGAGTGTACTATTTGTCGATGAAGGGTTTATCCAAAGAAGTATATAGTCCAGCAGAAATAAGCAAATCAGTTGGGTCAAGCTTGGCCTGCTTGGCTCTGGGCTTTGTTAGAGTTTTAAAGATTTTAGTTTATTGTGATCTATGGGGGGTTCTTGATCCCTGCCATTTTTCCAAAGATCGTCATCAAGACTCAGTGCAAAAAATCCATTCTATATGAAGGGGTCAAGGCAGATAAATTAGCCAAACACTATGATCTAAGGGGTCTTCCAAAAATCCACCTGTGATCATCACTCTGATGATGTAAATTGCTCATTGTCTCCCATTGTCATTGGCCAAAGTTGACCGCTCATTGGAAAACAGGACATTTATAAGTAACAGTGGGAAAAGTTTGCTAAAATAGTGTATAAGGCCTATAAATTGGGCTTATGATTGTCAAAGAATATAGTTAAGCCTAAACTTGCATTTTCTTGATTAGAATTCCTTAAGTTCCACTAATGATCTCTTAAAATGGATATAGTAAGTTAAACAAATGAAATATGAAATATGAAAAAAATATTTTGATACTCCCCCCCCCCCCCCCTTCGCAGCCAAATGCCGCTAACTGATCACAAGTGGATTTTTGGATGGCCCACAGCAAAACTCTTATGTAAATACAGGAAAAAGGTTGTAAAAGGGCATTTCCTATTCATTTTCCGAGAGTTTGAAGGGCTTATACATGAAAAGTTTTCCTGTGCTGTGGGGCAACGCCCCCATCACTTCTCAGCCATATTTAAACTTACCTCTATCCCCCCTGACAGAAAGGTCAGCACTCTGTCAGAAAATTTCAGGTGCCTCCCCTGAATCATGTGCAATCTTTTCTGAATGATGCTGTAGTGGCCCAAAGTTACATAAGCGATAGCCTGCATTACAGACCATAACGAGGGGGAGTTATGGTCTGTGTGGTGGATAGACTCACTTTTGTTGTCCCAACGACTTCAGCATAAATTAAACAAACGAAGAGCTAGAGAAGCCAATATCATTATTTGAATAACAGATTTCACAAGATCTCTATGAAACTGGGACAACAAAAGTGAGTCGATCACACAGACCATAATTCCCCCTTGTTATGGTCTGTGACGCAAGCTACATAAACGATGCTTTACTTGGGCCGCGTAGAATATAAGTATTTTCCTATAGATTTATTTTTCATTGTAGCAACTTGTATTTTACAAAAAAATTGAATTTAATGTAGTTCCAAGTGTAAATACGTTTTCATAAGAATTAACTCGAGCATCACTAGAGTTTCATTTGAGTTTTTGCAATTTCACTGGTCTTGATTGAAAAAACTAAGTGCATGGCAAATACTTTTAAATATGCGGTACTTCCTGATATTTCAGTTTCTGTATTTATATTCTCGTAGTTTCTCTGTTTTTATCGCTGTGACCAGTGTCACTTGAAAGTGTCCTGCATGTGACTCCATCATGCAATTCTTTCTTTAAATTATCGTTTTCCTCTTTAGCAACAATATCACCAGAGACAGTCCCACCAGTATTTCCAGATAACCAAGGCGTGGTAAGAATATCAGGGTTGTAGATTTTTTCTGAGTTAATCCGGACATCATTATAGTAGAGAAACTTCACTATAAAGATACTTGGAGGCACACTGTCGTGGCACTGATTGGGTAAATAAGACAATTAAACAGAATATAATTACACAAGAGTCAGTAATTTCGCTTACATGAAAATTTGTGAAGATGATAACGATCTGACTCCCTTTGTTCTTGAAAGAAAGCATGATCCCAGAGCATAAAGGTTTGGGAATTAATGAAAGACCAAATAATTTGTTGGTTACGTCATCATAACAACTAGCCAATCACATCCACGAAAGTGTGCCTTCGAAGGGTTGTCTACCGTTTTCTTGCTTTGATTGTTTTCTACTTTATTCAGACCGGGCTTTTTCAGCTACTAAAAGACGTCACGGGGCTTATTCAACCCCCTCTCTGAAATCTTTATTTTTGTATCAACAATTAGATTAGTCTTGAAGTACACAATATAATTTATAATACTGAGAAAACGAAACCTCCTTAATTTTCAAGATTGCTGAATATATAGATGGATTTCTAATGACTAACGTCACAAATGGCTTTACCCCATCCGCCAAACTAAACACAGACAGGCAATATATCTTAAGAAAATTTAAAGGCAAATCACGGAGATATAAGACAACTTAAGTTAGGGGCCTGGGAAATCTAACCACAGCCTAATTGTATCCCATTGTTTGATAATCTCGATAGATTATCAAAACAATTGGACCACTGATCTGTGAATTGGACAAATAGAGGCACGCAGCCTCTATTTGAAAACAAGATCGCTATATATCTGTCAATTGTCTTTAAGTTTGAGAATTCTCTCTTTCAAACATTGTTATTTCCATTCATTTCATTTCCTACCAATTCTTTGTAGGAGGAATTGCCACCACTTGGTGCAGTAACACCCAATGTTGTTGTACCAGCACCAAAAGGACCAAAAGGAGTAAAAGGACAACCTGGTGATGCTGTAAGTATATAATCTTGATTGCTGTAAGTAGATGTACAGAAAGTTTTTCGCCTATGACACAAGAACTGAACTATATAGAGCTATTTTAAAAATCAGTCTCTTTCCTACAGTAAAAGACTAGCCCAAACATAGGAATTAAAATCCGTCTCAAATTAGGTGTTACATGAGATTTGTGCCATAATGTTGTTGAAAGTCCAATTCTTATAAAGTTATGTCAAAAAATCAACTTGCTGATCAATTGGCTTATTTATTATATTGAATGAAATGAAATGAAACGAAAGGAAACAAAACAAGCCCAAATGAAATGGGGGAAAAATTTTACTGCAAGTCTACTGTAGTTTAATTCATAAAACTGATTAAAATACCAAATTATTTATTCCTTTATAGTTATAATAGATGTACACAATTATATAATAGTCAAGCTCCAAAAACCAACTGTACCTTTATTTTGTTCCCATGAGAATGAAGCACAGCTGTTTCAATCCTCTGGGAATGAAATGAATTGTTTTCATTTCATGATAGAAAGGATTACGGAGCGAAAATATTTTGTGCCAAATAATGAAGAAATTAATTAGCATCTAATCAAGACCACCTGCTGTGAAACAATTTAATGTCAAAACTATAGACCATTCCGCAGTTGACAGGCCTTGACTTGGCACGCAGTCGACAGGCAAGGCACTGTCTGCGTTGCATCTTGGGATCACATGGGGTTTCGAAGTTGGATTCGAGTTCAAAATTCCCATGCGATACCAAGATGCAACGTGAACAGCACTTTCGCATTCAACTGTGGAATGATATATCGTATGCACCACTTGGCTATCCTGAGAGATGCCAAATGTGCTACAAAACTTTCAAGAAGCGAGTCTATTACCCCCAACCAAAATTTTATGAGAAATAATAAAGATGCACCACTTGGCTATCCCGAGAAATGCCGAATGTGCTAACAACATTGGTCGAAGTGGATAGGTGATCTCAAATGTATCTAAAAAATTACAAAACTTTCAAGAAGTGAGTCTATTACCCCCAACCCAAATTTTATGAAAGATAATAAAGATAAACAAAAAACAGTGGCAAATTTAACACAAGCAAATCAAACAGGAATAAAGTTAGCAACAACTCTCCAATTTTCATGACAGGTGCAGTATTCAGTACCCTCTCAAAAATACTTAAAAAGATAGAGCCCCCCCTCCCTTTATTTGGCCTTAATTTCAATTGGGAAATATTTGACTCTCTTTATGAGACAGTTTTACTGTATCTTGTCTCGCTATATTTCAACTTAAATAGGAATCACATCTAACTATGGGAATATTTATCTAAGCAAGATCTGAACAAGCGCTGTTCATCCAATCAATAATTATAATCGATCAACCTTGAACCCTAAAAGTAAACCCGAGACCTAAACCTGAACCCCAAAGCCCGGAAACAAGTCGCACTGCTCTTACATGCAAAGCTTTGGGCCTAAGTGTTCAGCATGATAAGTATTCATTTTTGCATGTTTTTGCTCATGGATACCAAGAAAATTCTTGTTCTGTTTTTAGGGCCGAAATGGACCTGTGGGAGACAAAGGTGAAACTGGTGATGCTGGTTTAGATGTAAGTAAAATATACTGTCCTACTAATGGGGCACTTAACATCACAAATTGTGTATTCAGCAAGACATGCATGGTCCATGATAGCCTGCAATGTATATTTTTCAGCAGTATCCTGACTCTTGATCGTTCGTTTGTCGAAATGTTGTGCCTCAAAAGTTTTGTTCAAATCGTCATTCCTTTGTGCCAGTGTTTTTGGTTTGGTTGACAACGGCTATGACCTACCCTTGCCCACACATTTGTGAGCTTTAAGATGCCTCTTGCATGAATTTTTGTGTGGCCCACATTAAAGAGCTTCCAGATATTAACCACCATCTGCAGTGCGGAAAAAGCTTTTTTCCTTTGCTGTTTCTGTTAATTTTTGGACTAATGGTCTATGTTAGGAATAATTTACCCTTAGTCGCATTTTGTACTAAATTATTTGAATAAACTAGTGCATAGATGAGTCATGATAAATGACTGAAATTAACTGTCAATTCCCAAGTGTTCTTTTCATTATATATATACATATCCGCATCATTGTCCAAAAAATCCTGAAATAGATAAAATCACTCCAAAAAATTCTGGTAAATCAGCAATTTTCGAAGTCTAAATGATTGACTTTGAGCTTCATTTCCATCATTTGCCAGAAAGAATCACTCCTGTCAAGTCTCATTTTCTACTGTATAAAAAGATCTATTTATGGTAACTTGTATTTTTTATCTTGGAATTTCTGCAATTTTTTTAGCAATCTGAGCTGCATGAGAAAAACGGAATGATATTTGTCTGTCTTTCATTGATTATACATCTGTTCTGTCTTCAGGGACTCTCTGGGGAATCTGGTAATGAAGGTGCTGAAGGTGATGCTGGTCTGGCTGGCCCACCTGGACCAGCAGGGACCAATATATCAGTAAGTTGTCTTTGTTATAAGCACGCAAGTCTGATTTGAACTTAACTCTAATTTGAAATTTTTTGGTTTGTCAATTTAGTATTACGGATAGCTTGTTTTGATTTTTTATGTGAGTGATGTTTCCAGAAATACTTCTTCCATCAGTCTTTAGGCTAAAGATGGGATTAGTAATTATGTATCTCTTGAAGATTAATAAAGTGTTTTTTTTAACAAATTAAATAAACTCAGATTTGCAAAAAGCCTGTCTCTCAGGTTAGATTCAAGTGAGATTTGCAATAACGCAAAATTACTCGTCCAAACCCGTTAACTGTTTTTATGTGTGGATATTCGCCAGAAATCTAATGTGAAACTGACTGTAGTGTTTTCAAAGTGAAGAGCAGCATTGCAGGTATGTTACACCTCATATAGAGTCACTAAAATTTCTAGATGTGCGTCTGTCTCAAAAATAGTCCTCATATTTGAAACAGATGGGAAAATAGTTCAGACGGGGAAATGCTAGACCGAGGAGTGATTTACTTCAATAACCACACTATTCTTTTTAGAGCTTTAATTCCAAGGTCTTTAACCTATGCATAAGTCGGACAAAATCTGACTAGCACATCGTCAGCCAAAACGAGACTTACGCATAAGTTGTACTTCACATAAGTCAGATTATTTCTCTCGGTCCGAAGAGATGTCAGTTATGCGAGTGTATATGCTTCATGGTTTATAATAAATTATTTTTTGTTATTTGCAGACATCCATCACTATCTATGGACCTCCTGTAAGTATTAATTTTGCTGAAGTTATTCTCACTTCCGGATGTCACTGTGCATAAGCTGAAAATTAGAGCAGATTTGATCGATCTTTCTATTCCTTCGTCCATAGCATGTTAAAAAACAGTCCGTAACAAAATTCGAAATGAGCTAGTTTAGGATAATAAATTTTGGCATCTTAGGTATCCTTTTCACTGTAAAATGGTTTATGGTACGATGATATTAAAGTGAATGACCTGAGCTATATGGCGCCTGTCTATAAATAGGACAAAGAAAAACGTAAACACGCCATTGTATTCTTTAGCTTTGCTTTCTTTCGCCACACGTTGGATTGTCAAATACAATAGGCTATTTATAAACCTATGAGATCTCATCTTTTAACTCAGGTTATTCACTTTAATGGATTCTTTGTAATTATACAATTTTTCAAAGACCTTTACTTTTTTGATTCACCTGGTAGGTATAAAAGTATTTGGATGATAAGTTCAAAATGCACAATAAATATTCTATCACCCTTTGGCTTTGTGATAAAGCAAGCTGTAATTTTGTATCGTGTTCTCTGCCTTGAAGATTGGTTAATATGCATTTGCCTTTATTTTGCTCCCTTCCTGTAAAAATCTTACATAACATCATGTATGCATTTTTATTTAAAATTTTCTTTTCAATTCCAAAGGGTACACGTGGACCAGCAGGACCAGACGGAAAACAGGGTGCATCGGTAAGTTTGTTCATGACATTTTTTCATGTGGATCAGATTACTCAATTTTAGTTTGCCATTACTGCTAACTATTTTGTTCTTTTTCGTTCATTGGATTTTGCAATATTTACCAAAGTTAACAGATGCCTCATATAGGAACTATTTCGCATGTCAGCCTGTTAAATTCAACCTGAACATTCTCACAATTACAAGACCAGGCAGAAATATGACTATAGTGTGAACAGTATGCATGCCTGTTTCATGATCTTGTTTCTTATGTGTAGTATTTTAAATGATCTTTTATCATTTATTTGCAGGGTCTAGCTGGTGAAAAGGGAGAGACTGGCCCACCTGGTCCACGAGGACCACAGGTATGCATTTCCCGATTTGCTTTCAAAGATGTTTTCAAACCGAAGAAACCTATTACAAACTTTAAAGACTGTTATTTATATATGCAAAATACCACAGGATTGTTAAGGTGAATTCCTACTGGAAGCATTCATCACTGCTTCTGCCAAAGTATGGCTCTTCGTCTACCCGAGTAAGCTTTCTGTGTGAATCATCCAGTGGGTAAATCATCTTCCAAGCTTTTTAAATTTTTACTTGGGAGGTCAAAAATTGGTCTTCACGAGGCAAAGGCACAAAAATGGTTGTATTAAACAATGATAGAGCCAAAGAAACATATATGGTTTCCAATCACAGACCAGCAAAGATGAGCCAGCGATATCATGGGGGCAGATTTTGTGCATTTGTAGTAGTCCGAAAAGATCCTGTGATGCTCCAGTGAAGTTGATATGTGGTTGAAAAATAATTCCTGTAAGGATCGTGATTTCACCACAATAATATATAGTTAAATCTTTCTTTGAATTTTAGTTTCTTGAATCTTCTCATAAAGTATCTTGACTGTGCTACCTTTTCCTCTGTTTGTTGTTTTTGTCATTCACTTAAGTCTGCTGTTCTCCTTTCTATTCTCTTTTCTCTCTATGTCCTTCGCTGATCTCCTTTCTTCTTATTTCCGCTTGACAATGTTTTTAACTTGATGTTGGGCCTCACCAATTAAGAGACTGTTACTCGGGATTTCCCCAACTCAAATAGAAGAATATTTATCCCTAGTGAAGCACAGACATCAAACCTTTAAAAACATTGCACAAGTAGTTAATCCATCTTCCATTTGATTTAATGGATTTGGATGTGGATTGAACGTTTGAGCCAACCCCGATGATGATAATGATTCATACATATGATTTCATGTGCCCCAGAAGAAGCAAAGTTTATTGATGTTAAGCTTATCTAGCTTACCCTCTGATCAATGAATACCAATCTGATCTGATGCACAGTTCTAATGCACACTTACCTTCTGCTTGCTATGCTTCATTGTTTCTTATGACCAACCCTTTTCATCTGACCTTCCTTTTGCCAGATTCCAGAAAAAGGTCAAACCTTCCTCCATACGGATACCAATTTCGTTAGCTAAACCTTCCTCTTTTTATCAAGTCAAATAACGAGATTTTTTGAACTGGCGTTATTTATAAACCCAAAATTTATAAACCAGTTGCTGTTTCCAAAGTAACCCGACGTTCTTCTAGGTTTCTCGTAAGAATGTCTAAACCTTCCTCAAATATGACATCAACAAGCAAAACCTACCTCCGGCTGACAGCCTGGAGCCGTGACTTTTTCTGGACTCTGCCTTCTGCTTACTATGCTTCATTGTGTTTTATGACTAACCCTTTCCATCTGCTCCCTCTAATGCTGTCTGTATTTTCTCATTGCAACTCAAAGTAGAAATGAGTGAGATGATTTTTATGAAGCTGTGTTTCTTAAATGTTTTTCCTAACAGTTTTTCTTAAGGTTTGAACATTTCAATGTCTTTTTATCTTTTTATACTTACTATTTTATACTTACTTCTAGGGACCCAATGGTCCTAAAGGCGCAGCTGGTCCAAATGGCAAAGATGGTTCTGATGTGAGTATTTGGTGCTAAATTTTCATTTTTCAATGACCAAATCTTTCTTACATCATAAAGTGTCATATTTGTTACTAAGTGATCAACAGACCATTTCGACCATCAAAAAGTAGACTGGGGAGAGCGGTTTGTTCTTGTAAATGGCGGATGCAGATCTGGTAAATGGCTGCCATGGATATTTTACAAATGATAAATTTCCCTCTTCAGAACTGTTCAGAACAAACAAACCGCTCTCCCCATCGCAAACAAGAATATCATGTTGTTCCTCGTCTTCAATGACTTCAACACATTTTTAAAGCCTACCAAGCAGGACAAAACTGGCAAGTTTTTCATTAGGCCTAAAGAAAGCTTTAATTTGCCTTGATGTTTCTATTGCGCTTGCAACATCTAAATATTCACATAACTACAGTTGGGACCAGAATAAACCGCTCTCCCCCGTCTCCGTTTTTTATTATCGAAATGGTCTATTGCCCATCTCTATACCACAAATCCTTAACTGAGCATGCTCCTTGGAATTGGCGCATCCTTAAGAGCGCAAAAATTTAATGAGAGCCTTCCCTTGAATGAGCACCCCTTTAAGTGTATTGCAGCCAAGTAGTTGTTTCAGACATACTAAAAGGAAGAAACTTGTTATGACTTGTGAGCTCGTAATGAGTGATGTAGAACCTTCTTTAAGCATCAAATCTTCGACTGGTCTAATTTTAATTGTTTATAAACAGTCCTCTATAAAACCTTGTTGTGCCTGGGAACACAAGCTAAGATGAAAGGAAGAGTTAAACCTTAACACTTGAATGTGCCTGACGGAAATGCAATTTTTTCTCGTTTTCACAAATCTGCCTAGAAACTAGGTTCCTCAGCCCGTGGGATTTGTAGTGGCCTGTTTGTCAACAATGTTTGTTGGCTGACACAGAGTCTTTGAATGCAACAAAGGATTTTTCTTAAGTTAGATTTTGTTCATGAGAATCTTCGCAAATCTGTGGGGATTCTTGTGAATTCCTAAGGATGTTTATAAACTCCTATGAATTCTCATAAATTAGTAGAATTTATTCCACGGAAAATTATTCATTTTTTATCTTTCTGATCATTTTTCAGGGAATAAAAGGACCAAAAGGAAGGATAGGACGCCAAGGTCCAGTTGGAAAGCCTGTATGTTGATTTAGAGTTATTTCCTATAAGACCTTTTTTTAGTTTTTTGGTTGATGTTCTTATGTAATGATAAAAACAGATATTCCTATCCCAAGGTTTTTCATATGAAGATAGCAGCATAAGTTCCAAATATTTAAATTGGTGTAAAAAGGTTGGTGTAAAATTCTATGACCTATTTCTTTGAATTGAATGGCTTGAGAGATACGATTAAAAATTACGATGGTTTTAATGTTGTTTCAAAATTGTTCTTGAATTAAAAAAAAAGAAGGAAAAAACTCAATTCTGATAATATTGAACATTTCAAAAGAGGCCAATGATAGAATTATAAGAAATAGCTAAATTTTCGTTCAAGCCATTCACTTGAAAGAAATAGGTCGTAGAATTTTACGCCAACCTTTTTAAAGATTTGGAACCTATGCTGAAGATAGCAGTATTCGTTTCTGAACAATGCATTAAACTCGAGCCTCAACCATCCGGATTTCTGAATTAGATACCGGTAGATCTTTAGCTCAAGTCACGTGCAATCGAGTACAGAATATTTCTCCTTCTGAATTTTCCCACTGCTTGTAGGCAAGAACGGAATCTTTTTAAATAATACCTTGCAAAATATATGAGTTGGAGGAAACGGCAAGATCCCAGATTGTCCGAGAAAAGAAGTCTGATTGGCAAATCATTATTTCAGCATGCATTGGAGCAAGCATTTTTCTCTTTTGGTAGTTTGAGAAAGCAAAGACCATTGCAAAACGGGGATGCTAACCAAAAGACACATAAATATACTTTTTTACAAGGAACTCTAGAAACTAAGTCTCCAATCACAAAAATTAAGAAACTTGAGTACCAGGATAAAACCAATTTAAGAAACACTTTATTTTGCCTTGGAGCCTGATGCATACTTCCCCTTGTGTGTTTACTTTATTACCCTGTATTACTTCAGTAATATCCAGACAGGCACGATTTCATGAAATTGGCTGTGAAATATCAACAAAAGCAAAAGAGATCCTTTGAAATTGAAAAAAAACCAGAATTTGAGTACCGTAAAAGCTCTATTTAGCCCCCCTCTCTATTAAGCCCCCCTCTCTAATAAGCCTCTCCCTTCTGAGCCAAAATTTTAAATAAGCCCCCCTCTATTAAGCCCCCCCACTTATATCAAATGCGAGAGGATACAAAAGATTTTCCATTTATTAGCTAAAACAAGTTTGGATGATAATTTTGACATGGTTTGCGATTAAAAATACATTGAATTTGTGTATTTGACTCGTAAAAGTATATGTTGATTCCGCAAAATATAAGGTAAAAGACCTGAAAAGCTGTCGTTTATAGCCTTGTCATTTAACTTTGTGAATAAGCCCCCCCTCTCTAATGAGCCCCACTCTCTAATAAGCCCCACTCTCTAATAAGCCCCCTCTCTATTAAGCCCCCCTCTAGAGCCTTGAAAATAGAATAAGCCCCTCGGGGGCTTAGTATAGCTTTTACGGTGCTACTCTGATCCTACTCGATGCTCCGATATGATGAATTTTGAACAACTTTAAAGGGTCTGTTTCATCCAGCATGCCTTGCACGTGCCATCTCTTGGTTGGCCTTTGTTGTCGCCATTTTCATGGGCCATGAAAATGGCGACAACAAAGGCCAACTAACAGATGGCACGTGCAAGGCATGCTGGTTGAAACAGACCCTTTAAGTACTTGGTAAAATTCTTAGTTTCTTATAAAACATTATTTGTACTGCGCAACTTGAATGACAAGAAATGAGGGGGAGGGGTGTGTAGATGGTTTGATATAAAGTAAGTATGACAACTGTGCATCAAACACAAGAGTAGCCAATGACGGCATGCACAGTGGGGGGCATTTTGCTAAATATTGGGGGGCGAAGCTGTTGTTTAAATTGAGTTGCATTGTTTGCGCTATTGTCTTCAAACAAGGGATCATTGTTTTGCCAAACATTAGGGGTAACCACACCTCTCGCCCCCCAAGTGTCCGCGACTGGGCATGTATCAGATGATTGGCAATATGAAAAAAATCCATTTATCATCAGTTGGCTCTTAACCATTTTTACAATCATTCTAGGGTAGCACTGGTCAACGTGGTGGAAGGGGTCGAAAGGGATTGAAAGGTGAGTCCGGAGACCCTGGTGTTAAAGGAGAAGTTGGCGAGGGTGGCAAACGTGGAAAAGATGTAAGTACAGACACCTATTTAGTTAAAGTACAGACACACATACACATATTTAATTCAAATACTGGGTGACCAAGAAAAATGTATCCACTCTTTGAAAAATCTTACTACAAAAACTATAACACCGATTTGGAAAATTACAACTCCGTTGCCTAACTGAGGGTTTAATTTAAGTTGGAGAAATTATTCATAATTGACAATGCATTATCTTAATATCAAATGAAGAATTCCCAAAAACTAGCTTCCGTGGGCCTTGCGTAAAACTGTAAGTGAGTGGCTCAATAGTGGCTCAATTTGATCCTAGACTGATTATACGAGTCTCAGTTTTCCGCATTGAATTGAATGATGTTATGGCTTCAAACTGAGGCTCATGACAATACAGCTTCAAAACAGAGACTACTTAGGTCAAATGCTCCGCATTTAGGGCGCATCCAATCAGATTTCGACTTTCTTAATAAGATTAGACCACGTGCCTATTGCTGATTAGATCAAAGTTCGACTTTTCGAAGCTAAGCGACGTTAGAAGTGACGTTCGAAGCGACATTCGACTTTTCTTTTGACTTTCGAAGGATAGAAGACTTTCGATTTTTCTTCAGGTTTTAGTCTCTGTTTAGAATCTGTTTGGTCGTGAGTCCTTGTACGAGAGAAAACAAAAAAATCAGATTAAAACATTGAACGAATACAAGGAATCAGGTCGTCAGTCTAACTTGATCCATATTTCAACGATTAAATGGTGACATAACGTTTTTCTTAGCTCAGGCATTACTCTCTAATAATTTTACAAATCGGTTGCTTTTCTTCCCCTGTACGATTTTCAAACAGTGGATACATTTTTGTGACTCACCCGGTATTTTTATAATCATCATTTTGCCATACCTGTCGAGTGAGTAAAAAAACTTCGCAAAATTCTAATTTACATACAGTAAAAACCCGCATATAAGAACCTATACCTTTTTCAAACCAAGCTGTTTTGGTTCTTATGTAAAGGATAAAATTCATGAAAGTAAGCTGTAGGTTCTTAGATTATAGACTCTTAAATTTTCAAAACAAAGTTCTCGTACACAAATGTATCTTTTTTGCAATCTTTGAATATTTGTACTTACAATCAAAATTCTATGATAGAAGACTGAACATTAGCAATGTTCTGAAAACAGACTTGTTTAGGCCTTTAGATGATCAAGGAGCAATATATCATTTTTTGCAAAAAAAAAATAAAAACAAATTTTAAATAGTTGATAGTGAGGATCGCAAACGAACTTTTTTTGTAATTTTTCTTTGTATGTAAATAGTTGGTTTGAATTAGTTTTATTACCAATGAAATTATTCAATTGGTTTGAATTAGTATTGTACCAACTGTAAATAATTTGATAATAATAATAATAATAATAATAATAATAATAATAATAATAATAATAATAATAATAATAATAATAATAATAATAATGCTATTTACTTGATAATCAAATTAATGTTTCGGATTGTCACAACGGAGAACTATATCAATGCGTTAGTTCTTCCAAATAAGAACCTATATAAAAATCAGGGTGAAAAGGTTCTTACACAAAAGAGTACATATTGAAGATTTCAGGCTGTAGGTTCTTATTTGAGGAAGGTTCTTATATGCGGGTTTTTACTGTATTGCGTGGAAATTCAATTCAGTTAGGTACAGAAAACCGAAGCAAAGCTATGGTGGAAGTGTTGATCAACATGGCAGTGAACAAAAACCCAATTGAAACAAAAACCCACCAGTAATCACAGAAACTTTTTTTCAAATATTCTAGCATCCAACTCAGCCAGTTACCAAGTGTCTTTAACACAGGCAAGGCAATCATCATAAGTTTTCTGCACTGCTGGTAGCTTTGGCTACGTAGCTAGGCCCATACGAACGTAAGCAAAAGAGAGCGGGAAAATACGTTGAAGTCTGATCACGTGACCCTTCCGTGTGCTCCTTTAAAAATTCCCAACAATTTGAACTTTTTTACTGATATTTTCTTTTGAGACGTTACATAAAAGAACAAAGCAATTTTAGGAGTATTGGTTATCCTAGAAATTGGCTAAATTGGCTAAATTCTGAAGTTTTGTGATCTCTGGTTTTGAAGCATACCTCGAAAATACAGACAATTTTACGAAGTCCTTCTTTTTGTTTATTAGAATTCTTTGGTTTATCATGCCAGAACATAATTTTGTGAACATGCTGGGATTGAAAGTTGGACCAAAATGTGGTTTTGCAAGCAGTAATTTCAAAAGCTTTCACCGATAAGAGCATTAAATGATTGTTATTATTGCAAAAAAGTATTGTTCTGTGATATAACTGAACCAAAAGAAATTTTAAAAGATTTGTAACAAAACCAAATTTTCATGATTTTTCAAACGTAGAAAGTTTTTTAGCTCGCTCAGTAGGTTGCAACTTGAGTGTCAATCCCATTCTTTTTAAGTTGTTTGCAACCAACTTTGAATAACATATTAGTATCTGAGTATACGTCATATTCAGCAGCAAAGTAAATTTAGGATATGGACTCGGATAGAAGCATTTAAGAAACATTTTTGCACAAGAATTCTAGGAGGGCTGAAGGGTAGAAACTCAATGCTCTCTGATTCTCAAAGTTCTCTGATTTTTTAAAGTACATATAGTAAAATTCCAATGAATAAAAACTACAATTTTTTATGTTGTCTTGTGTTGCACACACTATAGTTTCCTAAACAATTTCCAGACAAAGTTCTATGCGAATAGAACGCCAGAGTGTGTCACAAGAAAAGTTTTTATTATCAAAGGTTAATACAGTAGTTTGGAGTCATTTTTACGAATATTGATTTATTTTTTAGGGAGCCCAAGGTTTTCAAGGTGTAAAAGGAGGAAAGGGAAGTGATGTAAGTATTATACTCTGTTTTTATATTTTGATGCCATGATGCAGCAGTTTTATTCAGTGAGGAGTTCAGATGTCTTTTTTTCTTTACTTTTTTTGTAACGTTTTTAAGAACGTATCGGGCACATATTTGTGGTTTTATATATATTTATATATACGTTAGCCATGTAATGCAAGATGAATTTAAGCGTGTCAGAATACACAATTATGAAATTCAATAACACAAGACGCCAGCGAGGGGAGAATCACTGCCCAAAGATCGTGTACACTTGGCCAAAATCCTTTACTTTAAATCTTTAGGAAATGTCTAAGAATCACATGTTCTCTTAAACATTTGTAAGCTTTCTTGAGGATTGTGACTCCATACTTCCATCTCATAACACAGAGAACTAGTTACTTGATGGTTCATAGACAAAGTTTCTAGTTTGATCGATAATTAAAGTAAACAGAATTTAACTTTGCGGGGTGAACCAGAAAAAATGTCCCACTTTCGAAAATTCATAGCACCAACAGCACTGGATTGATTTAAATGAATACAATTCTGCCTGAATGCTGAATAAACGAAGTTTCTTTGTGATTTTTCTCTTGTTTTTATGAACATTGAAAATATTTCTAAATTCGACGTTACAACAATGTCTTGGTTGTGAATTGCCTGAAAAAGGGCCTAAAACGCTTGATTAATTCGTAAGGAATCTCCTCGCACAGAACAATACGCAAGTGCATTTCATCTCTCTCAAGAGTTAAAGGAAATAGATTTTCACACAAATGCTGAAGCTTTTCAATCCCATGGCAATAAATGTGCAAACGATGTCTCTTACCCGTGCAGCATTGTACTTTCTTTATTGTTCTGTGCGAGGAGTTTCATTACGATTTGATCAAGTGTTTAGGCCCTTTTCAGGCATTTCGCAACCAAGAAATTTCGTAAAATTGAATTTACCTATATTTTCAGTGCTCATAAAAATGCAAGAAAAATCCCTAAGATACTTCAATCATTCGGCTATCAAGCAGAATTCGATTCATTCCAATCCATCCAGTACTTTTGGTGCTATGAATTTTCAGAAGTGGGAACTTTTTTCTGGCTCACCCGGTATGCTGTTAAATAGCAATGTGTTTGATCAAGTGCCAATATTCCTTAGTATATAAAATATTTGAAAAGAACTCAATAACAGAGTATCATTTCAGACATACTAAATTTCTTCTTCGTCAGGTACTGTCTTCTTACTACTTACTGTCTTCTCCATCAGTTAAAGGCAGTCTGTCACGCATCTGATTCGGTGATCAGGACAATACAAAGAATAGGAGAACTGAATGGCTGCTGATCCTAATCACTTTCTACGGCCGTAGAAAGTGATACAGATCAGCCCTCCTTTGTTCCCAATTCACAAAGACGTTCGTTGTGTTGAGCTCTGACTTTACTGCAGCCAATCAGATGCGTGTAAGACTGCCTTTAACGTCTGATATGCTCTAGGATATTTTTGAATTCTCTGTCTACTCGGCATGTATTAATCTTTTGTGATCTCATTGTCTTTCAGGGTGCACAAGGTCCACAAGGTTATGCTGGAGCAAGAGGAGTAACAGGTGACATTGTAAGTACAAAGTACAACTATTTGAAATGTTTTTCTATTTGCTCATTGTCATTTAAAACGATGTTGTTTGGGTATCTCGTAGTTATGGACCTGCTCACAGTTCACAGGCTGCGCAAGCATAGCCGTCAAATTTTCGCAGAAATTAATCATTTAAAATGTTATGCATGAGAGGCCGTATCTAAAGCTTTGAAAAACATTAAAGCATCATAAAGTCTAAACTGATTGAGGAAAATCAATTGATTTTCAAGAAATACTCAGTTTTTGAAGGTCTACTAAAGTCTAGCTTTTATGGTTTGCGATTTAGCAATTTGATGACGTCACAACTTCAAAGCTAGCAGAAATATAAAAAACGCTGTAATTCTGAATATAGTAATGATATCAAAATACGCTCTCTGGGATTGTGGCAAATTACCTAGAGTTTCATTTGATCAATTAATTTGAAAAAAACTGGTAATAATATTTTACTTGATTAATTTGAACGTTTTGCGAAGATTCAACGCTTATGCTGTCTGTGCACAGCCTTTAATTTAAAGAAAACAGATTATCAAATTGATTTTGATGCCGCATTACCATTTGAAATGGTTTCTTATGTCATTGATGAAGCTCTTATGTTGTGTAGGACTCAAAGTTTCATGTAAAATTGCAAATTAAAGATTTTTAGCTAAAATGTCATGTGTCGTGAAATAGTGCTGTTAAAAATAAGGCTTTTTAGCTATGGTTTCAAATCTCTCTCCCTAAAGAACAAAACAACGATCACCTTTAAAATTTATTTGGTCCTTGACATACATGCACAAAANTTGAACGTTTTGCGAAGATTCAACGCTTATGCTGTCTGTGCACAGCCTTTAATTTAAAGAAAACAGATTATCAAATTGATTTTGATGCCGCATTACCATTTGAAATGGTTTCTTATGTCATTGATGAAGCTCTTATGTTGTGTAGGACTCAAAGTTTCATGTAAAATTGCAAATTAAAGATTTTTAGCTAAAATGTCATGTGTCGTGAAATAGTGCTGTTAAAAATAAGGCTTTTTAGCTATGGTTTCAAATCTCTCTCCCTAAAGAACAAAACAACGATCACCTTTAAAATTTATTTGGTCCTTGACATACATGCACAAAAGCAAATTTAAAGATCGGTAATGTAATAAAATTTTGATGATTTTCCAACAAGGGACAAATTTCTTTTACTCACCCGGTATGTGATTAAAGATGAAAATTTACAATACGTATCGTAAGCACGGTACCGTAAAGCTCCCCTCTGTATTTAGCCTCCTTGCCCCATTTAGTATCCAATGCAAGAGGTTACCAAAGATTTTCCAATTGTTTGCCCAAAACAATTTAAATGATATTTCCATATAGTTTTGTATTAAAACTGCGTTGAATTTGTGTACTTTACTCGCACAATTGTAGTTTGATTTCGAACAATATAAGGTAAACGACTAAAAAAAACTATCATTTATGGCCTCGTTATTTGAATTTATGACTAAGCACCCTCTATTTTAAGCCCCCTCGCTCTGGAGTCTCCAAAATTAGATAAGCCCCCTAGGTGCTTATTAGAGCTTTTACGGAAGTCTGTTTTTTTTTTATTTTAATTTCGCATTATAAATCCGCTTTATTTTTACCCAGGGTCCAAGTGGGAATGATGGTGCTGATGGCCCAATTGGTGCTCAAGGACAAAGAGGACCTGACGGTCCCACTGGTGTGCAGGGTCCAGCTGGATCTCTTGGTGAAACAGGCAAACAGGGAATTCAAGGACCTGATGGCAGGAGGGTGAGTATTCCTATTTTTCAGCTAATTTTGAAAGCGTTTTTGGTACAGCATCTAGGCATAGTAGATGGCTAGCCAGGCTGCTATTTTATAATGACGATTAATGATTAATAACGATTTTTTAGCGGATGATTTTGATGCGATGATTAATGATTACTACAGTAATGATGAATTTTGTATTAATTTTGTGCTTGAGAATCGTTTTTAACGGGAAGCTGCTAATGTTTAATGATTATTAGTGGATTATGTACGTGGTTGAGAATTTTTTTAGAATTCAAATGAATCAATTTCAAGAAACATTTGTTCAAAATCTTTTCCAATATAAGGCAATCAGAGAACTTAACTTTTCAAATCAAAGGATCTGTGTGATCGAAATGTTAACAAACATAAATTTAACAAAGCCGATATTTAAATTTGTATTCGAAAATCCTGTCTAGTTAGGTAAAGACAAAGGCCACTGTGATTTTTGAACACCGTGTTGGTGTTTGGTTGAAAAGCTGTTTCCAAACACTCCTCGAAATCGGCCTATATCTTAGCAGTTGTTTGCGAAATTGCACGTTTACAAGCATACACAAAATATGCTATTCTACCAGATAATGCTGGTGTCCCAAAAGAAGACATGTTAGAGTATCTTCAGGATTAGAATTTAAAAAGACCTAGTTTACGAGAACTTCCATGATACTGTGACACAAAACCTGTAAGGTTATTTACCCTAGGTACTGATTTCTCATTTATTTCCATTGTAGGGTGAACGTGGTTACCCAGGAATCAGAGGCCCTTCTGGAGATAACGGCCGCACTGTAAGTTTATTTCCATTGATCTCATGTACACAAAGACTCTGCCGTGCGCATTGTTTACACATTTAATTCACAGGTCATGTTTTTTGCATACTTTAACTGCAAAAAGTGTCGGGGCAATTATATTTCCGTGAAAATTGATGGCTGAAATTTGAAATAACCAAAAATTTTCAGTCACTGAAGATTTTAATCAATAAGAATTTTAGAGAGTACCAAAAACAAAAGATAGTCCTTTATTTTCAATTTGCAAATACATTTTGAGCTTCTAAAAACATCAAAGGTGATAACCGTAGTAAACTAAGATCGAACAATATGAAATGGCAACCATCAGTAAAACGTTTATCTATTCAGCTTGAGGCAGAGGAACATTTTGTGAACTGCAGACAACATCATTAAGAATGTAATTTCCACGGAAGTCTTCTCAAACTTTACCCCAAAATTTCGCATATTCTCACCGAAATTGAATTCACAGAAATTAAATTCATCGAAATATATCTATAACCGAATTTCTTTGCAATTAATGTACCGGGTGTCCCAAAAAAAGTTTCCTGATTTGAGCTGTTATCTGAGTAAAAGTGTGTGTTAGTTGATGAGAATTCAAATAGGAATCAATTACACCATGGCCAACTTAGATCTTGATTATTCATTTCATTTCTGTATCTACGCGCAGTGATTTTCTACTGATATTTTCCTGAAAAACAGAATACCTGAAAAGTTTGAGAAAGAGCTAAAACAGTTGATCAATAAGATCGTTAAGCCTGCAGCTCAAAATCCATAGAAATTGAACTTTTTTAACAAATCCCAAAAGTACGCATCTTGAACTCCACAACATGACCCAGAAAGATAATATTTGTGTGTTCTGACCGCAAAAAATACAATTTTGCTGTATGTTTGAAGAAAAAATGTGCTTCCAAAAACAAGGTCCAGTAGTCCGCACTTTGCACATTGATGAGTTTCAATGCCAATCTATGAAATTGACAACCGTTTGTGTGCTATGCACACCTGCGATATAAATATGGGACATTCCTTTATATCTTTATCGCTAGATTTGTTCCCTTTTAGAGGGTTTCTCGAGCTGAATGCTTCCGGAAATCCATACTTTTGGAGGCCTTTTGATCGGCAAAAAACGGAAAAAATTATTTGGATCCAAGTTAGCCTTTAAGCGAAAGACCGCCGTTTACATTGCTCAAAACAAGACAATACAATGGTTGTTTTTCTGTAGCTGTTCAAATAGAGAAACTTTTTTGGGACACCCGGTATTAAAACAATCGAATTAACATACATAAACCTAGTAGTATTTGTCCTGAGAGCAAAAGCTTTTTTAGGCACTGTTTGGAATGTAAGATTAATGTATCCTATATATTTATGTACTTTTATACTTACTTAGGAGAAATTTTACATTTGTATATTTCAAAAGTTTTAAAACTGAGGCCGATATTTTTACCACGAATTCCCTTGAAAAGAAAGACTAATTTTTGATGGGAAAGGTTGCATGGAATATTTTGTGCAGTACCGAACCTCATGGAGCAACTGCTTTTACCTGGCATGTTTGCCTTTGCTTGAATGTTAGTTCGTGATTTTTGATAATTTGTTTCCATGTTTTAGGGATTTTTGATTTGATTTTCGATTTTTGTTCGTGATTTTTGATAATTTGTTTGCATCTTTTAGGGTCCAAAAGGTGATGACGGTCCTGCCGGTAGCCTTGGGCAAAGGGTAAGTTTCAAATTATTTCTTTTTCCAAGTTCGAAATTATTTCTTTACCAAGTTCGAAATTATTTCTTTACCAAGAATGAATTTATTTCTTTTTCAAGATTACTTGAAAAGGTCAGTTCTAATGCACCATCTATTACGCTATCTACTGAGTGAGTAGAAGAAACTTGCACGTTTTGAAAAATCATTAAAATTTGATTATATTACCAATCTTGAAAATTTCTTATCTGAATATGAGCATTTGTTTCAAGGGCCAAATTAACTGTAGACACTTTTATCCATGGTAATTTTAGCACTTTTATCCATGTTTTTCAATTTTTCTTTCAAACACGATTAATTCAGTTATTTAAGAGCATCGTGTTTAATTGATTTCACACAATTAACTGAACAGTTTGGACAATCCCTAAAACCTGCAGGACCTTTTAACTACAAGTTTGCATGAAAATAAACAATTTTAGCGCTCTTATTCATGTTTTTTAATGTACCTTTAAAAAAATTATTCATTCTATCCTATTTTCTTTAGGGTCTACCTGGACCACCAGGCTACAGAGGCAACCAAGGACCAAGAGGGGTTACAGTAAGTGTAACTATAGAATACTCGCTAGAGAACAAAGATTCAAGGATACATTTTCTTCCATTTTTGTCGATAAAACTTCTAGTGAAAACTTCTGAGATCGTGAGGACTGAAAAGAGCTGTATAAGCTAATCTTCCAAAAAACCATGACTTTCCCTTCTTAATGCAGGCAAACAGCAGCAGATCCATTGCAAACGAAGGATATTTCCAATAAGTTTGATTAACGAATAGATAACTTAGTAAAAAGGGGTGTGTAATGTTAAGAACCATATAACCTATCATGAGCATAGAAACTACGTTGAACAATTTCTGCACCTGAGAAATAGGAAGCCAATTAAGAAACCAGTACTAAAACGTGGACATTTTCCTGAGAAATTAAGAAACTTTTTCTGCTAATCACCAACTCAATTTCTCGCAGAATGTAATTTTTATTTTGGTTCTTGATAATTATGTATCTTTTTAATTTTCTCTAGGGACTTCTAGGAAAACGTGGCGCACGTGGCGTTCCAGGACCTCAGGTGAGTCTATATTTACATCTGTAAGATGTTTGTAACTATCCTTAATAGCTTTTCAATTGGAGCATGGGGCGGGGTTCTTCCATAGTGAAGGTATACAGGGATAGTATAGACGTCGAATCTTTGGAAAGATTGCGCAGATCTTCCGCTTGATTTAATTTCTTGGAATGTTTTGAGAAGAATTAAGTCATCGTAAATCCTAAATTAATAGAGGAAGATCTTCAAGAAAACCATAGTTTAGGAAGGTTGTTAATATGTCGGTAAGCTGAAATCTGTAGCTTTTCTGGTTTACAATTTAGCAATTTGATGACGTAAAAACCTCATAATTGGTTGAAACATAGAAGACCCTGTAATTCTGAAAACAATCAAGATATTATAAATACCGTAAGTAGAATTATAACAAAGTACCCGAAGTTCCTTTCAAGCCATTAAATCAAACGGAAGATGCATTAACCATTTGTGCAATCTTTTTAAAGATTTGACGTCTATGCTTGTAGGTATGTGCTGCCCTTAAGGGGGGGGGGTATACTTTTATGAGGTCCTAGTGTATAGCAAAGGATATACTTTGTCCCGTTTAGTTTAATCAAGGGTATACTTTCTACAAATGTGGGCAGCACACTATTTTNAGCAATTTGATGACGTAAAAACCTCAAAATTGGTTGAAACATAGAAGACACTGTAATTCTGAAAACGATCAAGATATTATAAATACCGTAAGTAGAATTATAACAAAGTACCCGAAGTTCCTTTCAAGCCATTAAATCAAGCGGAAGATGCATTAACCATTTGTGCAATCTTTTTTAAAGATTCGACGTCTATGCTTGTAGGTATGTGCTGCCATTAAGGTGGGGGGGGGGGGGTATACTTTTATGAGGTTCTAGTGTATAGCAAAGGATATACTTTGTCCCGTTTAGTTTAATCAAGGGTATACTTTCTACAAATGTGGGCAGCACACTATTTTCACCACTGTATGACAGAAAAGGTCTAAGTGAGTTTTGTTCATGAAAGTATTTCCCTTGATAGTCGTAAGAATGAATTCCTTGCACGGAGTCAGGAAAACATTACGGTCACACGGTCACTGACTATGTAAGAAAGCTTTATAGAAACAACGGTTCCATGAAAAGAATACTTTTATCTGGAGGAAAGTTGAACATTTTTCTGCACGCTGTCCTTGCATTGCTTAAGATTCAGTTCTTCAATCGAAAATGAGTTTTGTTCTTCCAAAAGGACCTTCTTGCTTTGGTGTCAGTGGTTAATCCAATTTTTTATCAAAATTAGAATTAAATATAATCTATTTATTAACTGCGGTATTTTATTGAAATTCTAGGGTGAATCTGGTGCAGGTGGCGACGTTGGAAATAGAGGAGGCAAAGGAGGCAAGGTATGTTCTTGACATTTCTTCATTTAAATACCCATAGTTACCCATGATTCTTTGCGGCTGGAAAGTCGACTTTGGCATGATATGAGAGTCGTTTCTGGCCGAGATTCTGTTTGTTTTGCTTTACATGCGGTGCACAAGCGATCATGGTTAGCAGTGGGTCTTTAAATCGTCCAGACGATATGTCACATGACTTCATCAATTCACGTTCAAAAATCAGAGTTAGGGTAAATGAAGCCATTATAAACACAGCGTCTCATTGGGATTTTAAAGGTGTCTCGTTTATTCATCAAAGTAAATCAATTTTATCAGCTTGGAAGCTAATCAAATCATTGACAAATTTTCGCGGATAGATAGGTGGACCTTGGAATGGAAGGTTGATTTTAAAGAAGCAACTCACAACTGTTGGAGTTTGTGGCGCTGTTTACCAAATTATCGGCGTAAAAGCACGTTTTTCGCTGCTTTCTTGACAAAATTACAGTTTTGCTTTCAAGAACTGCATTTCCTTGTAACCAGTTCATTGTTTTGGTCTGACTGACAATGCTCCCTATCCTTTCTTTTCTCATTATAGCGAGGGAGAATATAAAAGCAATCTTGTGCTACTTTTTGCAAATTTGCTACAGAAATTTTTATAGATTTTCGGTAGATTTGCCCCAAAACACTTCCTGTTTTCAACGCAGCTGAAACGCTATTTTCAACGAATGAATGATTTAAGGCCACTTGCTATCATTTCTTCTGAGCGTAGTAGTCTTTATGTCCAGAAATAAGACACTGCTGCTTTTTCTTGAATGCAAGCTCTGTTCTTTGTAATTTACTTGGATATCCTTAATACAGCTTTACAAACTAACAGGAAAATTTTAGAAAGTTTTTCATTTGAAATTTTGACCCATGACTCCGATAAAGCATCCAGATACATGCTTTCGTACTTCTTTTGTTCAACGGAAATTGATTCCTGTCAGCTCAAAGTGCGAGATTACCTTTAATTCAGAATTATGATATTAAAGTTATGTATACATTTAAGATAGCGAATGCAAATGTAAAGGAATTTGAAGATAATCTAAAGATATTCACATTGGAATCAAACTACATTTTATAATGGTATCTATTCTTATCTCCTGTAGGGTCAACGTGGTTTGACTGGCCAAATTGGACAACAAGGTCCAACTGGACGAGTTGTAAGTTTTTTAATGCTGTTGATATCTTTTAGAATCGAAAAGTGTGAAATTTAGTTGTTGAAATATTTTGTGGTTCTTATAAGAACAACGAAAAATGTTTGGTTGTTTCTCAAATTTTTTGAAAATGTTCTCAACACACCTAGATGTATAGAAGGGATTTGTACGTACGTTTGTCAGTTATATTACTGGGTAACCAGACATTAAAGGAAATTGATGCAGACATTGATGCAGCAACATAGACTTTATGTGAATTATCTAATATAGTGTTTTCTCTTTTCAGGGAAATGATGGACGACCAGGACCACCAGGACCCAGTGGATCAGCTGGCCCAAGGGTAAGTTAGTCGTGACGTGACCTTCTTTCATCATTTGTTGTCCAGATAGCATTTTTTAAGGCTATGTGCTTTCATGAATTACAGTGCTTTGATCTTAGATTTTAGCTCATTATTTCTTTGCTACACAGCGATATGATATTTTCTGCTTAACTGAGAGGCCTTCGACAAATGCAAAAGGTTTTAGTTGGTAAATTTCCTTTGGAAAGAACTGAGGCTTGATCTTCTTGCAAAGAATTGAACTTTCCTCAAACCATATAATGACTAAAGTTATAATGCTAAGATAAAACAGGATATTTGGTTTTCTCCAAAGTATACAATTGGATAAGACTGGCTTGTTTTGGGTTGTATAATGATATATGTACGTTGTTACTTTTAGTATGTCTAATAAACGAAGTTTGCATTGAATTGAATTGAATAAAAGGTATCTTTACTCTAATGTCTAAGGCTCGCCTCACAAACCATTTGCCTGTTGTTTGTTGATGCAGGTGTTCAGCACTCTACGAATTGTACTTATTTCAAATTTTAGTCTTTCTACTTCATTTTGCAATTGAATAATGTATGTGGCACCCATGAGTCCAAGTGAAATTTAACATCGATATTTGTTAACAGTATCAGTCTTTTTCTACAGGGACCACCTGGAAAATCCGGACCACAAGGCTTGGATGGATTCCGTGGAATAAAAGGACATTTGGGACCAAAAGGTTACGAAGGAGCATTTGGAGAGAAAGGAGATAGGGTAAAGAACTGTTGTGTTGTTATTTCTATATATACATTTTTACGAATTGATTCTTATTATGGTGAGACTAAGGGAGCAGTCTTCACAATATTCCAAGTTGCAAAATTGGGCAAAATATTCCAAAACGTAATAATATGGTTAAAGGTTGATGGTAGACTGATTACATGAGTCTCAGTTTTCAGCATTGAATTGAATTATAGCTATGGCTTCAAACTGAGACTCATGACAATACAGCTTCAAAACAGAGACTAAAATGGCCTAATGCGCCGCATTTCGTGCGCATCCAATCAAATCTCGACTTTCTTAATAAGGTTAGACCACGTGCCTATTCTTAGCGTTTGATTGGCTGATTAGATCAACGTTCCACTTTTCGAAGCTAAGCGACGTTCGATGCTACGTTCGAAGCGACGTTCGACTTTTCTTTCGACCTTCGAAGGATAGAAGACATTCGATTTTTTCTTCAGGTTTTAGTCTCTGTTTAGAATCTGTTTGGTCGTGAGTCCTTGTATGAGAGAAAATAAAAACATCAGATTGAAAGCATTGAACGAATACAAGGAATCACGTCGTCAGTCTAGGTTGATGGCTAGAAATGTGGATGTGAGATCCATGAAATATTTCTGTTTAGATTTATGCAAACATAGTGCATACAAAAATCGTTGTTTCTTTGGATTCACTTGATGTCCTTCTGCAATAATACGTTTGTTATAATGCTGTTATAGTGCGTTCATACTGAGCAGTTTAAACCAGTTTAAGAAAAAGCCAGAAGCAGGAATAAACTGAACCAGGCTAGGCTAGAATCTCATTAAAACAACTGATTTGATATAGAGATGAACGGTCTTTCAGCGAAGCTGTTTTTTTACACTATTTCCGTGTTTATTGGGTATTACTTTAACGCCAATACTGAGCATCGCTGAAAGCATTTTATTAGATGCTTTCCATGACAATACTCTGATAACAATAGGTTTTTCTTCATCATATTTCTCGTCTGTGGAAAATAAGGAATCTGGATGTTTTCTGGAAAGTTTTATCTTTTACTGAAGATTTTTTTTCGGTATTAAACATTAAGAGAATCACCATAGCTGGCTAGCTGGCTAGGGCCAAGTGTTAAAAATAGCCTATTGTATTTGATACTCTTAGCACGTGCCGTTTCATTGTGCGTTTTCTTTAGCCTATTTATAGCCACCACTCAATATACTTATTTCAATTGCCTTTAATCAATCGCTTATTTTAAATTACACGTTTCGCCTTTCGTTTCCAGGGCACCTCAGGAAGAAAGGGAGCAACTGGAATCCGTGGACCAAGAGTAAGTAGATTGCACCGATATTTTACAACTTTTGTACTAAAATTATGGAATCATTCTCAAGAAGATGCGTCGTGGATCTCTCTGAAAGCATTATTATCTGTTATATGTCTAAATTTTCGAACTGCTTATGTGTCAGAGATACTCAAGTATGTGTGATGTAGGAGAATTGTATTGGGTGCAAAAGGCAGCGTAATCTTATCTGCTGCATCTGCTTATATCGGATCAAAGATCTATGATTTAAAATGCAGAAGAAGCACTCGTTAAAACTGTAATCGTTAGCCCGGCTTTCCTAAATTCATTTTGACATCTATGAGGAGCTGGATGGTCTAAAATTCCAACTTCCAGTTTGTTTTCAAACTTAGCAGAAGATTCAAACTTAGTAAGAGTGGATGTTGATGATTCTGGCCAATGATAGAAGTTTCATGAAATTTGTTCATTAAATTTGTTTATCATATTTTGTTCATTGTTTATTCATTAAATTTGTTTATTAATGTTGTTCTTTCATTTCTAGGGACCACCAGGGCAACCAGGTCCAGCCGGTTTGGAAGGAAAAGATGGACGAGTTGTAAGTTTGCAGTTCCTTCATTGAAATTACTTGTGGAAGCTTAGCCTTTAATAGTCTGTCTGTTTTGCCTTTATTTCATTGTAAATCTTATTGTTTTGCCCTTATTTCATTGTAAATCTTACACAATCACTGGCAATGTAAAATTCCTATAAAACCTTGCAAATGAATAGCTGTAATGAAGAATTAGACTTCAGACTGTCAGATTTAATAGGATTTAAAATCTAACCAATTCTTTGAAATTTGAGGACATGATTCCCAACAGCAAGAATTGCAAAAAGCTAATAGACAATCCCGATTTCTGCCAGTCTAGTTAATATTTCATTTGCCTTTAAACCTCTGGGTATTTCATTCCAAATGACACAGTCTTGTATGTCCATTTTTGTTATATCGCTATCAGTAGCTGATACATAAAAGGGCAAAGGGATGCCGAAACCTCCTCCAATGCGGGAGGAAACAATTAATATTTGTTTAGCAAACAATGAAACAATGACTATTTGTTTAGCAACAATGGTTGTAAGAAATTATTTGCCGCAGAAAAGTACCAACACCGATTTTGTACATTGAGTCATCTTGTCTTCGTTCCTTTTCTCTTTTCACTCAATTCATTAATTTTAAATCGTCATTGTTAATAGTATACTACACTTTTTCTGTTGAGCATTATCATTAATAATAATTTTCATATTCAATTTTTTGCAGGGTCTGCCAGGTAAAGATGGAGAGACTGGAGCCCCAGGACAACCAGTAAGTTGATTTAAACCATTTTACATTAAAAGAATTCTACATTACTATTTTTTGGCTCAAAGTATCATCCATTCCCAAATGAGTAGCATGTGATTCTCGAGGGAGCAGCATTCCCAAAAGATGTCAATTAAAGTTTCTCTTGATTTAAACAAGGATGGAAAATGTTTTTCGTATACAGTAGACTTTTTGATGAACAAAGAACGCCTTATATTTTTGGATTTATTTCGAATCAAATTTTACAAACGTCAATGAAAAGAAGGTGTCCTTTTGTCGATTGAATAAACTTTACTTCCAAAGAAATGATGTCATACTTTTAAATGCCAAAGGCAATTGACTAATACATTTGACAAGTTCACACATGACACGACCGTTGTATGAATAGATATATAATAGATAGCTTCGTGTGTAAGCTTTAAGCTACAATTTCGTCCATCTACAATTTCGCATCTTACGAAATGACCAAGAGTATTGTTCTTCCCAAAGCTAAAGATTATTCCTGTGCAGTGTTGCGATTTTTTCTGGAATCTTTCGTTATGACGTTTGATTAGAACATTTCCCTTTAAAGATATGATCCTAAAGATTTCTAATATCGTTCCTGTGTACTTAAAAAACGAACAAACAATAGTGATATCTTTGATTAAAAGGCTCTTATCCAACCTTGGTCCTTTGCGTGCTCTGTTTTTATGAAAATGAACATTTTCGTGGTCTACGAAAATGGCTGCCTCAGTAAAAATCTACGCGCAAAGGCTGCTGGTTGAACAAGAGCCGTTAAGAACTAAATACTCCTCAAGCAAAATTATTGTAATTTGAGTTGTGCGTGTTTTTTGTGGATGAATTTCCAAATTGTTTAATAATAGTAATGACAAATATAATCATGTCATAGGGAGCACCAGGAATTCAAGGAGAACCAGGCCTACCAGGTGAAAAGGGAGATCGTGGATTTGCTGGACGAGATGGAGAAGCTGGTTTTGATGGTGCTTCAGGAGATGCTGTGAGTATTCCTTAATACTGTAATTTGTGTCTGACTTACTACATCAATTAGCCTGAGATCAGGCTCACTGTGCCATGAAGACAACATTGTAAGCCCGAGGACACGCTCAACAAATACACGCTCAACAACAGGATAATACTTTTAAAGTTCATACCAACCATTTTTATATCCCTTGTGGTGATAAATGCATACCTCAAGACATGTCGTTGCTAAGTAAACTTCGATGTTTATCGGTAAAATATCTAGTTGATAGTTTCCCGGGGGACAAAGATCATTGAGAAAGGTTGAAAGAAAAAAAGAAAGTTATTGTTTTTGCATACAATATCGATGCAAGTTAGCCAATGAAATCGTTCTGCCTACTATCAGGTATCCTTACAATCGTTTTTTGTATAGCGTGTCCTCAGGCTCAATTTTATCTCTTTATGACATAGAGTCTGATTTCAGGCTATGAATAAGTCTATTAAATTTCTCGATAAGAATACAACATTAACACCCAAAAGACTATGTTACCTATAAATTGTGTTCGGGATTATCATAATGATATTGATATTGATAGTACGTCTTGATGTTTGAGAAAATTAGGATTCGCATGGGTTATACTCCATTTTTACATAACATATTTTCCTCTATCAATACGTTTACTGATACAATACGTTCAATGCATTCGTTTACTGATTTCAACATTCATTGATGTAATTTCAGGGATTAATTTACTCACTTTATCAAGGAGGTGCTTAATAGAGAAATGGGGACGTATTCCTGCATCTTGGCAAGGCATTATATTTTTGTTGCATGTTTTTTAATGAATCTTATTTACGTTGCAGGGTGACCGTGGACAAACTGGTGCACCAGGAAAGACTGGACTCGCTGGCAAATCAGTAAGTTGTCATAGTTGTTAAAAATGTCTCTCATGTTGTTATTTAAAGAACCGAAACAAAGTACAGTTAAAACAATATGGGCAATGAAAAGTATATTGTATGAAGGTGGGGAGTAAATATTCTTCACATTACTGATTGGTTGGCCAAGTGGTTAGCACTATCGCCTTCTGCGAGGAAGGTTGTGAGTTCGAGCCCTTGGCTGGCCGCCTGAGGTATTGCCACTGCTCATCCTAAAAAGTTCTGTATGCTTCTTCTCTCCTCGAAGAAAAGCTTAAATTCCTTTGGATGAGTTGCCAATAGGAGTGTTCTGGTCGGCTTCGGTAATGGACTTTGTGGGTCCTTCGACCAGATGATGGACTAAAAAAATACTCTAGCAGGGAAGAATAACTGGCGTTGTAAAGGATATTTACACCTGATGAAGGTTGATTTGCACGAGTTTTAACATAAATGTGATGGCATTAACACAACAACCAACGAGTTATAAATACAGCCTTATTTTCAAATTCCTGGTTAGTATTTTTCATGCTGTGACATCAATTAAATATGGAGCTTTCTGTAGACGAGATGTAAATAGAGTCCTCAGTGAGATCTGGGATTTGTCAAAATATAACACTCTGAGAATGGGATTTTTGTGCTGGGACTGGGATTTGAGGAACTGGGTCCGGGAATAACAACAGTAAAAATGGGGAATGGGATTTGATTATTGATTGTATATCCACAAAGAATGGACTGGGATTGGCCACAAACTATTACTGGGAAAATGGGATCGAGGACTCTCCTTTGAGAACCCTCTATCAAAAATGTAGATGCTTTGAGACTTTTGATATATTTCTAAGGATTTGCTAACAATTTTGGATTTAAAGCATACATTCTTTCAAATCATATTAGCGCTCTAATTTTTCTTGGATCTGTACAATTGCTGTAGCTAAATTTTCAATGGCCAATATCACTTTCGGAAAATTGTTTTGACAAATTTCGTCTTGCAAAGATTTATTCCTTAATTTGTTTTGAGATCATTGCATTGTTATAAAGCTAACAAACGTATTTTTTAGGGTGCACGTGGTGACGAAGGAGAACAAGGTCGAAGAGGCAACCCTGGACCAATGGTTAGTTTTAAATTTCAACTTATATTTGAAAGACGATATTTTGCTGAATAACACAGTGTCTGTGTCGTTTGTTTGATGATTAAAATTTGCCCTTGATATTTCACATTATACGTTAGTACTGGATCATCCTGCTTTGAAAAGAAGTTAAACTGAGCGAAGACCACTTTGGAGGCTGGAGGCCAATTGAGGCAACGTACCAAGTTTTTAAAAAACTGCCCTGTTTGAGCCGCAAAATGTCCCTTTTATTCAGTCAAAAAATCATTTACAAATCGTTTACGTGCTCTTTTGAGAGCTGTGCCCCCTTAAACTAAGGACTGCTTCCAAATTCCCTAACGCAGGAACAGCAAGTTGCATAAATGAAATTTCTTCTACTTTGTATTCTTAGAGCTACTTTTTTACTGATGAGAATACCTCTTTGTGGCCCATTTGAAGTCTACATTCAGTCAATCAATTGAATATTGATAATATAGGATGCAGTAGTTTAAGCTCTCAAGATAGACATTTTGATTCCTGAAGCTTCCTTTCAAAGCTTTGGCAGCTTTTAATTCTAGAATTTAATTCTAGAATTTAGCTTTTAGCAGCTTTTTTGTACTGAAGTGCCTCTTGTCATGCACCGTAACTTCAAACCCATCCTAACTACCTTCGTAGAGTATCTTAAAGTATACAAGATGTACATTATAGATTCTTAATTTCTTTTCCTTTATTTAGGGACCCGGAGGATCTCCAGGTCCACAAGGACGACAAGGAAAGAATGGAGCCGCCGTGAGTATTGTTTGTCAACTTTTTTGTAAAAATACGCAGCTTAGTAACGAAGAACCATAATAATAGAAATCAATGACAAGTGCATTGGCACAAGTGAAATATATCTTGTGGGTAAAATTCTCGAAGATATGAACTATTCTAGTGTTGCATCATAACCTACTTTAATTTGGTAATTGTTTGCGAAATTGTTGACACGCTTTCCCGAACGGAGGAAACGCTTCTCGAAATTAGAGAATTAATCTCACGTTTTAGTTCAAGTTTCTGCGAAATATAACATTGAGAGATTTAAGTAGGATAATGAATGAATTCATGATAAGTTTTCGTAAAACACATCAATGTTTACAAATGATTATTGATTAATGATTAATGATTTTTAGCTTATTGTCGGCGATCTTCATCATGATAAGGTCCAGCTTCTACTGTAACCATCTGGTTTTCAAATCAATGAAAGCAATCATAAACTTTGTTCTAGGATAATAAATCGTTTTTATTTTCCTACAGGGAGCACAAGGTCAACCAGGAAAAGATGGAGCAATGGGTAGTTCGGTGAGTACGATTCTTTTTTATCTTTCACCCAAAGGTCGTCCTGTATCTAGATAGAAAGTTCTCTCCTTTGAATCTTGCTTATTGCAAAGGAATTGGCTTTTCAAAATACGATACTTGATGCCTTAGATGTTTTTACATATTTCTCATCCAGCCCCTTCGTAGTTGATTATGCCTATACCTTACATGGAGGCTACCATCACATGGAGGTTACCATCACACATTTTTTAACATGGAACCCTGGAAATAGCTTTAAGATTTAATGGCTTAAACAGAACATTTAATTTTATCATTTACAAGGGTTCTATCTATTTATCTTTTCTTAGATAATGCTGTCTGTTTCTCTATTTATCATATATATTCATTATATATAATTAAAGACTTGATTTCCTTTCAGGGAGAACGTGGTTTCCGTGGAGAAAGAGGACCTTCAGGACCAACCGTAAGTATATTGCGAATATATATTTGGAATCCTCGTAATCCTTAAGATCAGCCTTAATTACGTAGTTGATCTCTAAGAAAAACAGAACATTGTCTGAAGTACATTGTTGGTTTTTAAGTTGTGTTCAGTCTGGAGACAATTTGACGGTCTACATCAGAGAAACAACAAATAGTTGGTAGTGTCAAATTAGTTTGACCAAATTATAAGTTGTTTGGTAAAGGGATGTATAAGAAATGCATCAAAAATGTGCATGTGGAATGGATAATGTTTAATTCTTAGCGAAAAGATATGCATTTTAAATAAGGTCTTTAGGATAAAAAAGTCACAGAAATGAGAAGTGGCCTTAGGCCGAAAAGACCTGAATGGGAAACAAAGGATGGTTGATAGCATCAAATTATCTTGAATCTAATACAGAGTTTGTAAATTGTTTTTAAGAACGAACACATAGAAGTGTAGAAAATTGATAGCCAGTAATACGTGATTGGGAATTCTTGTTTACATTTGAACTACGAAGCAGATCTTTATTCTTTACAAATAAACAATTGTTTTTTCTATTCCGCAGGGACCACCAGGACAAACTGGCCGCAAAGGAAGTCGCGGAAGAACTGGATCAAAGGTATGTTAGACTTGAGACATATTTCTTAAAGCTGATCTTTCTGTTTAAGTGATTAATCTCAAACCTCACTACTGAGGGCTCAGCTGATGGCATGCGATTGGTCATTGGGATAAAATCAGTCAGGAGATTACGGAGAAACGGGAAAGATGAGAGAGGATAATAATGCAGGACTTACTTGCAAGGACATGTCATATTTAGAATAAAAATTGTGAAAATAAATAGGTGGTTTTTGTGTTTGACTTTAAAGTTCACTTTTGTTTATATTACTACATTGTTTAGAAGTCTCCCCCCTTTCCTAACAATTGTGAGTGGATGAAACGAGTATTTCACTAAGTAATTTGTTATATTAACCAGGCCAGTGTGTAGGCTAAATCATTTTATTTTACAATACATGTATTGATTTCTCTCGAAGGCTTGAATCGCGCAACGAAACCATCCCAAGTTGTTCTTCTCTAGAAATTTTGAATTTGTAAATTATCGTTATGTAGTAGCAACGATTTGCGGCAAATCTCACACAAGTTTAATTCATACTTCCTAACGAATAACTTTTTATTTCTTATTTTATTTCCAGGGAGCTGCCGGAAGCAGGGGACCACGTGGTGATTCAGGAAACCAGGGACCTATGGTGAGATATTTTGATATTTTACAACTAATCTGACCTTTTTTATAAACAAGAGTTTCATTTTGATGCAAAGTTTGTACAACAGAAAGTTTTAATAGGAACTCATTAGTCTTGTTTGAATTCAAGGAAACAGCACCAAAAATCAACCCTATGACGCCCGTTGCAACTTTGTTTTAGTAGTTAAATGCAATGAAATTATTCGTTTTGTAATGGGGTATCATCTATTTGATTTGGAGGCAACAGTAATACTCACAGTAATGCAAGCCACCAGAAATCAACCTTTTCACACCCGTTGCAACTCCTTTTTAGTAGTAAGATCTAATCGAAAGGGTAGTAAGATCTAATCGAAAGATTCTTATTATTGGTATGTGAGTTTGTTAGAAATCGTCTCGTCGGAAATTTTTGTTCGTAACACAAAGTTGTTTGACTTTTCTATAGCCGGACTTTTTGTGTACGCTTTTAATTTGGTAGCGAATGTGCAGGAATTTTATTCACGTTGAGTTTTGCTATTTGATCAATGTTTGGTAATTGTGTGATTGATCGATTGAATGATTGACTGATTGAATTGATGATTTATTCGTTGATTCATTGATTTATTGATTCATTGATTCATTGATTCATTGGTTCATTGATTCATTGGTTCATGGAATGATTAATTAATTGACTGCTTTTTTATTTCTAGGGCCAAATCGGAGCCAGAGGAAAGCCAGGTTTGGACGGCGGAGTTGGAGATGCTGTAAGTATATACAATTTCTCATTTTTACTACAATTTTCAAGCTAGTGGAGATTACAATATCCTAATTACCTGCATAGTAGGCCTGTAAGTCGGCCTACGAGAAAGCCCTTATCGTGAAAAAATTTCTGATGCAATTAAGAAAGATAATTAAAATTCTAAGATCCTAAATTTCAGAAAATCTATCCTCGAATCTGTCTTTCAAGGAATCTATATTTTTATAAAATGCACTTTTTGGGTTTGTGTCACTTGAAATATACCTAGGAAAAGAATTGTAGTACTCTAATACACCATGCAGAAGAGTTTTGTTATTTTAAGATTTTATTATTATTACCAATTTATTTATCGTTGAATTTATACAAGATGATAACTGAAAGTAGTAAAGTAATTAATTCCAGCTAATTCTTTGTTTTTATTTTAGGGAGACCCAGGTGCACCAGGAGATCGAGGAAGAGACGGAAGAGATGGATCTCGGGTATGTATGGCAAAAGAATTAATCTTTGGTTTTCTATTTTTCTTCATAATTGCCCTATAAGAAATCAGCTGATGTCAATTCCCGTTCGAGATTGTTTCAATTGATAATGCAAAGAGACGTGATACTCTTGATGTGTATCGAAAGGTGCATCGCAATTACTGAAATGTGTATGGAAAATCCAGCTTAAACCCCTTATGATGTGCCAAAGTGGAAGAATTATTACGCATTGGTTGGTTGTTAGTAAAAATTAACTTGAAGTCTTAGGAAGTATTTAGTAAGATTTAGGTGCACAATTTCTCCTCATTTATACTTGTCAGTCTAGAGAGAGAGACTAGAGATTTATTCTTCTTTTTAATTGTTTGCACCAAAGTTATTAATTGTTTGTTGTTTGTTGTGTGTTGAAAACACACGATTGGCACTAGAAGTTTATTTCTCAAAAACAGGAGAAAATCAATAATAACTTATTTTTGTCTTTTCATTTTAGGGCAACCGTGGAAGACATGGACTGCCAGGACTTGCAGGCCCAGATGGACGAAGAGTAAGTAATAGAAACTCTATATACAGCCACAGTCGAGAAGCACTAAAAACCATTTGGTAGTTATTATCAAAGCTTGTTGCAGTAAAAACCCGCATATAAGATAAGATCAATAACTTTCTAGGCTAGAATTTTGGAGGAAAAATGTCTGAATTTGTAGAAACTGCATTAAAACTGGAAAGTTTATACGGTTTTTTTTTATAGTAATGTGCCCTCTAATATGCGTTATTTTAAGATTTAAAAAGTCCAGAACGAAGAAGCTTTGCTAGGCTAAGAACAATAAGCAGCAGGCGTTAGGCATTGCTCCAAAAGCAAACCTGTATTTATACAGTCATCTATATACATTTCTTCCGTTGAATTATGCTTAATAGTTATACTTAGCTTCACTGGTTTGAGGCCAATTACAAGAGAGTCTTCATCTCCAGTGCTGAAAACTCAGCCACTGTGTGGGCAATCACCATAAAATTTCAGTTTTCAATCACACGATAAAATGTTCAGGCCGGCAGGTTTTGTTCTCAGTTCAGCTCGCCTAGCTCTATCTGGGCTGGAACTTCAATCCCATTTAGTATTAGATTTCAATTGACATTTTTTAATATACATTTCTTGCTTTCAGGGAGAAGTTGGCAAACCAGGTGCAGATGGACTTCCAGGAATACAAGGATCACAGGTATGCATTACAACATACCAATTAACTATTTAGCTCTATAGAGTGTTTGTAAAAACGCAACCCAACTATAATTTAAATATATTTCCTTCTTGAAGTTCTCTATTTTCTTACAATGGCTTTAATTTTATTACAAATATACAGTGTTAATGATTTATTTCTACGTACCCGCTATGGATGGCACGTAGTTTAGTAATCTTGTTGTTTTTAAATGTTTTTAATGAATGAAAAATTCCGTTTCTTTTATAGGGATCACCTGGCGACCCAGGGCTACCTGGAGAACATGGCTCAAGAGGGCCATCTGTAAGTTGCATTTTTATATGGTTGATGTTAATGAAAAGGAGGGTGACTTTATGTTACTTTATATCATAAATCTGAATTTGAAATAATACTCTAGACAAAATTAAATTAATTTTAAATGGTGATCTTCATCCTCCAAACTGTTTTTTACAAAAAATGTTGGGCCCTACCTATGACCTGCACTTACAATCGTGGCCAAAATTATTGAGACTTTATTTCTTTTGTTACTTGTGAAACATTCTCTCCCCCCTCCCCCCAAATCAATGTTGAGAATGTGCATCATGCATTTTTTGACACCCATGATGCAAAACAATATGTTTCACGGAACATTGACTTGGGAGGGGGGGGGTTACCTTAGATCAATGAGACCTTTAACTAAGAGTTGTCAAATAATTAATAATATTTCGATAGAGTCTCGATGATTTCTGGCCATGGCTGTAGTTCATGAAGTGGTAACACGAGGCACGTTGCCCAACAAGAGACCTGTTTATTAAAACATGTCATTGAAATCACTGTAGGCATTTATCAGATTGTGAAGAATCTCAGTCGTTTAGCAAAACACATTTCAAACATCTTGATGAGAAATTGCATTTATCTGTGTCTATTTTCAGGCGCCAACTATGGCTAGGCTATATTTTGAGTGCTGAATCCGAATTTGGAGTCGAAAAATTCATACGATAAAATTTGGAAAAGTTTCCATAATGTCGGCCGTTCGTCGAAGTGGAGTATAAGTATGAAAGTTAGCTATGGTAGTTTGTGTTTGATTCCAATATAATATACACTTTTGCGTTTATTTCAGGGTGTACAAGGACCAAAAGGAGGCATGGGAGAAGGAGGCTTTAAGGGACAAAAGGTACGGTGACTTTCTCAACTATATCGCTGTTGTACCAAAATCTGTCCCCATGTTGACCTGGTTGTCTTTCGCCCAATAGCTAGCTAAAAGCGAAAGAAATTCAAAACATCTATTTCATTACATGTTTAACTTAGAAACTTTAATAATTCTGCATTGATACGAGGGGCAAATCACTCCAAAAATCTCGTACACTTTCGTCGAAAATCTCGAAAAATCCCAAAAATCTCAAAAATCTTCATAAAATCTTAGAAATTCCAAAGAAAATCCTAACAATCTTTGAAAATCTCAAAAAATCCCAGAAATCTCCCCCAACAAATGATAGAAATTCTCAAAAAAATCATTCTTTGGAAATCTCAAAAATTGTTTAAATCCTCATAAATCTTGAAAAATCTTGCAAAATCTCGAAAATCTTTGAACATCTTTGAACATCTCGATAAATTTCAAAATCTCAAAAATCTCAAAATCACAAAAGGTCTTAGAAATCTTAAAAAATCTTTGAAAATCTCAAAATCTGGTACGCTATTTTTTGAGTGATTTGCCCCTCGCGTGGATACTTCTTTCAGTTGAGAGCCCCTAATGTATGACCTCCGAAAGAAATGCAAGGAAATCTGAAGGCTCTCGTAGCTAACAAAGACAAAATGTCACATTTAAATCAATTTCATGATTATATTATCGATATTTAAATGGAAATATCGAAGAAAATTCGTCGTCTTTTGCAAAACCTGACAGCTAAGAGATTAAGTTTCAATCAAAATCAGGGCTACTAATTCTGACATACGTCAACCCACACCAGGATGGAAGGTAGAGAATAATAAAGTCAGAATTATGATGAAGAGGTGGAGAAGAATTTTAGATATTACCAATAACGTTACCCCCTTGCAAAGCCTACACAAGAATACATCTAATGCTGAAAACGTTAAAAGTGCGGGAGTACGCCAATATATCAAGCTAAACCTTGAAATAAATTAGGGTTAGGGTCATAATCGAATTAAATTAGGGTTGGTGTTAGGGTGTAGGGTCAAGGGTCGGGGTTAGGGTTAGCGTTCGGTTTAGGGTCAAGTTTAGGGTTAGGGATTTCAAAGTTTGATTATAATGGCGTATCACCAAAAGTCTGTCTTTGATATTTGTACGCATTACAGAGCTGATGCAATTCTTTATCTTGCTTTAGGGAGACCAAGGACCTGTAGGAGAACCTGGATCACAGGGTGTCAAAGGAACAATCGTAAGTATCATGGACATTTTTCTGCCATACCTCCTTCTTACTGGTGTTGATATTTGAAACAAGCTATGAGAACCTTTGCACGAGAAACTCCACTCGGGGGATCGAAATTCGCGCTCGATTAACTTTAAATGCGGCTGCTTGTTTACATTCGGTTAAGATTTTAGAAATGATTAAAACTCGTATACCTTATATTCTTCGGCAATCTTCTTGTCTTTCTAGTACCAGCTAGTTGTGATCATAGGCCAGGAGTTCTTTCACAAAAACCTATGCTATATTATATTCCAGAATTTTAAGATATATGAGACTTATTTGACGTTACGCAAAAGTCATGACGATGATCAAATTCTATATTCCTTTACTCGTGGAAACAGTATCGATGTCGTTGCAGCGTTCCTTTTCTAGCGACATACTTTGTCACATTAAATTTGTTCAAAACTAAATCAAATGCCTTTTGGACGCTTTGGCGAAAAATCGCTATACAGATGGTCTTTTGTCGGAAAAGCAATTAATCCCCCCTATTTCATTACAGGGACGACTTGGTACACCAGGACCCAAAGGATCTCGTGGAGGCTCAGGAATCCAGGTTAGTTGATTTATCAATAGCAATCGATAATTTCTATCAATGAAAATACTTAAAATGCCACAGAAAAGATACACTAACAACCTCTATTTTAGATGATTTATGCCTGATTGATCATTTTCTTCAAGTTGTTGCAATAGCAATTATTTTCGTTCTCCATAGAAGCATTGCGTAAGAGACGAAACTGTAGCCTGCGTGCAGACTCGACTGGTTTTCAAAAATTGAAATTGAGTTGAATGGAAAATTTTCAATTTTTGTAAACTGTGAAACTGTGTAAACTATGAAACTGTTGTTAGCCTTTATTGATGATTTGGGGGACTATGGACAAAGAGATTTTTACATCAATGATAAAAACTTCACAACTTTATGAAATTTTGATGACTTAAGGGGGTATAGTCCCTTAGGAATTAGTTGAGGTGTTTTGTTCTCGATTGTGATAATTTGGCATTTTATAAACCCTAGTGTCTTCTGATTAGGAATCTATAAGCCGAAGGCCGTAAGAGAAGTGTATTTTGAACCTGTGAGATACGGAGGAGGATCAAGTGATGTCTAAACTTGGGGAACAAAATTGGCGCCCTCTCTTGCTACCTTTTTTAAAGAATCTGTTTAAGAGGTGCCATGTAATTTATATTTACTTTTATTATACCTCAGTATTTTAAATTATATATATAGGTCAATTTGTGAAATAGTTAGTTGGTAACTGAATTATGTAACCTATTTAAATGTCGCAAAATGAAAATTTTTCTTATTCTTATCTTCCAGGGACCATCAGGAAACCCAGGACGTCCAGGACCATCAGGAGCCGAAGGACCATTGGTAAGCATATGTGAAATACCATAAAGTACCATAAAATGTCTCAAAAACCTGAACACACAAATTTTGCGTCGCATGAATGATTTAGCGTATCTATCCTTCAATGTTTAACGAATTTTTCCATTTTTTCGTGCATGTTGACCATCTCACCTGGCTTTACTCAGATGGATCGCTTTGTTTTAGAGGTTTTAGAGATTGTTTTCTCCAATTCATTCATTTTCTGAGAGAAAATACCAGCTTTTTGTTGTGAGACAAATTATGTATGCAGTGCATTAGGAAGCTGTTTACATTTGCAAGGGAAAATCTTCCCCCTAAATGTTAGAGAAAATGACCTTTTGTTTGAAACAATAGGAACAAACGGTGCATTTAAACTGAAAAATGACTTTGCCCCTTCCCAAAATTTAACCAGCACTGGTTAGGATATCTTTGTTTCAGCACCAACTTTAGCTCTCTTGTGCAATTGACTGGCCAATGAAAATTATGAAATTTCCATCAAATTTGTTTTATTCCATGTTCATTTCATGATAGATGAGGGTTACAGTTGCTTTTTTTTTAAAGCTTTTATTAATATTTTGCAGGGAGCTGCTGGGGTGATTGGACCCCCAGGACCAGATGGAAGACAAGGCCCCAAGGGAGACAAAGGTGTTACAGGAGGTGAAGGAAAGCAAGGATCAGGAGGAAGACCGGTATGTATTTGCTTGCCTGTATCTTGGCCGCAGATGGATATTCTCAGCATGTGTATATGTGTAAAAATATATGTAAAAATGTAGACAACTAAAAATATATCATTTCATTTCATAAAAATTATTTCATAAAGTCATTTCATAACAATATATGTAAAAATATAGATAAATAAATATATAACCTGCATATAAGAACCACAGCTTTTAAGAACTTTTAGGCTATAAATTTGGAATAAAGATATTCTGAACTTTGTAAAAATTGCATTACAACTGGAAAGAAAGATATGTTTCAAAGTGCTAGACGTACAAAGCAAATCAGCTGTATGGGTTTTGGTTAGAACACGCCCTCTTTATTTATCCTTCTTTTAAAGATTTTATACCCCAGGAAATGCCTTAATTAATTTGTCCCAAATATTCGCTGGAAAATCGCTGCTAAATTTGTTGTCCTAAGATATTTCGTCCCTAATTCCTCCACCCTAAAACTTTTTAAGAGTTTTCTTCATTGTATGTTAAACTGCTACAACAGTGCTGGATTAGTCAAAGAAGTATTTTGGTTGATAGGAATTCCTCTGTATATCGCTTGGTGGACTTTTCATTACTTTCTCACAATCTTTATGCGATTTAAGAGTTCATTATCTTTTCCTTCAGGGTCTCGATGGTGCCAATGGAATTGATGGAAACGACGGAAAAGACGGTAGACGGGTAAGGATAACATTTTTACATGAGATCTTTTGATTGTATTCTAGTTTCTTCATTTTCTTACGTATTTGCAAGTTTGTAAATAGTTCTTATTAATTAGTTCAGTTAACAGAATTAATCTTTCAACAACTTTAAAGAATTTCGTAATAATAACAATGATATAAGTTCTGCAATTTAGTTATTGTTAGTTGCTGTGGAGCTAGAAGACTCGTTTCGGTTCGGTCGATCGTTATTTTCTTGATAATTTGCATTGGAATGCGGTTGCTTTTGTCGAACGCTATCATTGCGGCTCGACAGGGCCGACTCTATTTGAGAAGGTTAACATAAAAATGAATTTGTTTTAACCTGATTTAAAATTGTAACCTATGATATCATAGAATGATATGATGTTTCCGGAATTGGTTGATGTAGGGACGCTGCATCCTTTGAATTATATTTATTGCTACTTTAATCTCACCTATGCAAATTTTTTCTGTCTAGGGACCCAGAGGACTAGCTGGACCACGAGGATCCCCCGGAATACCGGGATTAATGGTAAGTCATTCAACAGATTTCTTCTATACCGTTACATCTTTATAATCTCGCTGGAATTTGTGATTGAGTTTAATTTCTGTGATCTTTCCTAATTTAGAAAATCGTATGATCGATAACTTAATTATGCATACCGTTTTAATGATTATTACTATGAAAATTCGCCTCGAAACGTACTCTATTTACATAATCATGGCGTAGCCTTATTAAAGGGTCTGTTTCTACCAGCATGCCTTGCACGTGACATCTCTTAGTTGGCCGTTGTTGTTGCCATTATCATGGCCCAATTTTGCAAGAAAGCAACAATTGTCACCTGGAGCCCTGTGTAAACAAATTGAAAACTCCATTGGACAACGTCGAAAATTCATGTTCAGTAGGGCTTAGCCTATGTTTTGTGGAATCGTAGCCAAATACTTACAAGTTTGCAATTAATATGAAGGATAAATACACTCTTTTTTAAAAAGAAAAATGGCCTTACAAATAGTTCTAAAGTTTCTCTGTGCAACTTTTTTACTTTTGGAAATGGATTTCTCCTCGTTTTGTCTTCAATTGTTCTATTACAATTTTCCAAAGAAGTTGGGCTCTGTTGGCAACAATTTCTGTGTCCCATTTTATTCCTTGGGGAGCCATTTTTGTTAAAATAAAATGTTGTAGCAATCCAGCTATTTTCAGCCATCGTCAGATTTCGGAAAATTTGAGAAAGAAGGAAGGAGAGGGAAGTAAAGGAAGGGCAGACAAAGGAAAGCAGTTTTTAACATAAGCAATAGGAAGGAATGTATGTGAATTTGAGTCGGGTGAGAGGGGAAGCAAGACAATTACTGCCTCAACCACATCAGCGACATAGGGATCAAAGTTGTAAACATTGACACAAGAAGCCAGAAATTTTTTCAAGCACTGTTTCGGACGAATAAAATTTGTGTAAAAACTTTAGCCGAAAATTGACAGCGCCGAAATTTTTTGTTCTTGATGCTCTTTCAAGGATATTACAGGGAATAACCTGAGTTAAAAGATGAGATCTCATAGGTTTATAAATAGCCTATTGTATTTGATANGGGAATAACCTGAGTTAAAAGATGAGATCTCATAGGTTTATAAGTATCCTATTGTATTTGATAATCCAGCAAGTGGGCAAAGAAAGCAAAACCAAAGAAAACAATGGCATGTTTTGGTTTTTCTTTATCCTATTTATAGATGGGCGCCTTATAGCTCAGGTCTGTCACTATAGCTCAGGTCTGTCACTTTAAGATCTGTCACTAATATTGATTGCTTTATTTTACAGGGTAACCCAGGAATGATGGGAATGCCAGGTAGACCTGGACCAATTGGAGTTAAGGTTTGTAGTTTTGTGCACTACACACCAATTATATCCTCGCAGATTTTAACAGCTCATACTTTCATTATTGTGCCCGGTGAGTAATTGGAAACTTCCACCTGTTGAAAAATCATCAAATTTGATTATTTTACTGACCATGAAAATATCTTTATGTGCATTTCTGAGCATAGGTATCAAATCTTTGAAAAGATTGCACGGGTGGTTATTGAATCTTCCTTTTGATTTTATGGTTGGAAAGGAGCTTCAATTACTTTGCTATTATTGTTCATTGGAAATTTTTGATATCTTGATTATTTTCGGAATTACAGCGTTTTTTATTTGAAAAATTCATGATGAGTTTTGAAAAAATTAAAATCATCGTAAATCCTAAATTAATAGAGAAAGGTAGTGAAGACTCGGTGACTGTATATCCTTCCTCGTTACGAATGGCACAGTATCTTGTGATAACTTGTTTTTTTTTATATGTTGTATAAGAAACAAACAAACAGAAAGGCTCAAAGATCCTTGCTAAATTAAACAGAGATGAAAAATCTTCGAACGCAGGCCGATAAACTGGCAGAAGAAATTGTGTTGTTAATCAGGCTTGTTTTGCCAAATCAAGCAAATAACGAGGAGACTGTTTCACAATTTTAGGGAGAAGATGGCATTGACGGACGTGATGGTGAAGATGGTGAACCAGGAGATGAGGTACATTCTTTTTGCATCATTTTTCTTTCCTTTTGCTTTGACGTCACACCTCCTTCTTAGTGTCTGAAATAATTTCAGGCAGCTTCGCATACTGTAAAACCTTATTTAGGCCCCTTCCGTCTCCTTTTATAAGCTCTCTTCTCTAATAAGTTACTCTGTTTTAAGCCCCCTTCTGGAGCCCCAAAAATGAAGAAGTCCTTGGGGGTTTAATTTCTTCTATTTTGATTTTGACTCGACACCTCTTTTCTTGGTCTCTAAAATTACGGTACCTTCAGGAAGCGTCGTGTACCACAAAAGCTCTGTTTTATATTTAATTGAAAGTTTTACAAAACAAATTACTAACGACACATACGAACTACTTACAATACCACGAGGACCATACCACGGGGAGCAAAAGACAATGACTACTCCGTGGCCATAAGTACTCCATGACAAAAGCTCTATTTAGCCACCCTTTTTAAGCTTCCCTCTCTTCTGAGCTCTCCTTGCTTGTATGCTCCCTTCTATAATATATTACCTTCTCTAATACGGTCTCTTCTCTCATAAACCCCCCTTTGCTATCAATATATTTTAATAAGCCTCGTTGCTTCGAAACCCCCTCTCCGCTTCTATCAGTAGTTGCTAAAGATTTCGCATTCATCTTACCAAGCAATTTAAATGTTAATTTTCATAAGGTTGTAGTGTTCAAGGCTCTTCCCAACCATAGTGCTTTGCGTGCTCTTTTTTATGAAAATGAACCTTTTTGTGGTCAATGAAAAATGGCTGCTTCAATAGAAAAGGCTGCTGGTTGAACAAGAGCCTTTGACACATGGGATGGCGATGTTCACTAGTACCAGTGAGGTGTAGATCCAAGTTGATATTTAGCAGAGTTTGTTTGAAGTTGCATAGAACGATTCCTGTTCTGTGATGTTTATTTTCGACTTGCAGGGAGCAGTTGGACCAATTGGAGACAAAGGACCTCAAGGGAAACCTGGACGTGATGTAAGAATTTCGTTTCTTTTAATTTTTCAGATTCACGATTTTTTAACACGTGACTGGAGTTATATTTTTGTCCCAGTTATCGCTGCTATCACCTTAACTATCCCCCCTTTATTTGGAATTAAAGCTTGGAGATCTTTATATCATTTTTCATGGCCATAAAAATCAAACTTTAATTTGATTGCTGCCCATTGAATTTTCCATAAACATAACAGAGAAAACACTCAAGACACAGCATTGTTTCTTAGGCCATGCTTTGTTCATGGTGCATGCTTTGTTCATGGCGCATGCTTTGTTCATGACGCAACCTAGCTTCAATTTCAATGAGATATTTTTACAGTTTTTGCTCCTTGAAATCCAAGCTTTTAACCTTGCACAAACCCTTTAGAAGCAGTCTGTCCCCGCACAGATTTGTTTGCGTACGATTGTGAACGAACCTATTCACCTTTGCCTGTTCCTTTTAATTTTTTCAGATATATAATGTCACAAATAGATGATGCAATTTATTGAATTATCCAGTACACCAGAAAATCGGAATTAATATTCTCCACATTGAATACTAGACTGATTACCCAAGTCCCTTGTATCCCTGTCGTAAACCTTGTTCAACAGTGACTCATAGTGAAACAGTGCAAAAGATGACCCTGCTTAGGCCCATTCTCAGCCATCATCTCTCAGAAACGAAATGCAGCAAAAATCCCAATCGGCACATAGATAATGACGAAAACATAGCATATTTAAGTAGAGTAAAGTTAACATTTGTCGATTGAAGCTTGTATGATGATGGCATTCGTCGAATCTTGCGAGCTGATTGCGATCACAAGTTCTTGTGTGTGAAGGCCTAGACAGGGTCACATTTCTCAGAGTAATATCACGAGTCTCAGTTGACCGAAACGACACAATACAAGTCAAAAAGCACAGGCAAACAATGGACTCAGGTAATATGTCCAATTGAATACCAGAATCGATACCAGATTCATTAGTCTCAATTCGAATAAAGTTGTGCCGAAAATGAACTGCTGTATTTTAATTTTAGGGTTCTTCCGGAAGAAATGGCAACCCAGGATTATCTGGACCTCGTGGAGATAAGGTAAATAGCGTCTTTGATTACCTTTTTTTAAACTTAAAACCAAATGTACAAGACTGCATTTTTCTGTATATCAAGCTGCATTCATACTTGAGGTGAGTATTAGGTGCGATGCGGCGCACGTGGCAAAACTTTGTCGCATTGCCGTGCTTTATATATGGAATGCATCAAGAACGACGCTTCAAGTGTGAATTCAGCTTCATGCATGCCAGGTGACACAACAAATGAAACTAGTTGAAAAATCATCAAAATTTGATTGCTTTACTGATCATGATTATTCTTTATGTGCATTTGTGTCAAGGATCAAATTAATTTGAGCCAAATCGCAAAGTTTGGAAATGGCTTTTCATCTGTGCTTTTTGTGCTTGTGGTAATTGTAATTTTATTCCGCAGCACGATTTATATTGGTTGCTTATATCCTTGTCAATGCTCTCACATAATCTAGGACAACAAAGGCGTCGAGTATTTAAAACGGCTGGTGTAAATTGTTATCATATCTTTCTCTGGATTGAATGGCTTGAAAGGAGCTTTGCGTAATTTACTGTAATTCTAGATTGCGAAGTTTTGATATCATTGTTATCTTCAGAATTACAGCGTCTCTACATTAAACGGTGGGTGTGAAAGAATTCACGTAAAGCTTTAATATAACGTCGAAATTAATTAGGAGAGAAAATAGAAGAATTCCCAAGAAGCCTTAGTTTATTAAGGTCTAAATATGGGTTTAAGCAAAAATTTGTTGCTTTTCTTGTTCACGATTTACCAATTTCATGGTGTCATAACTTTGGGCAGAAATAGAAAAACGCTTTGATTCTGAAAACAAGAATTACATCAAAAATCCCCCGGGGTGGGTACTTCACTATCCAGTCATACGGGGATGTGCGCCAGTTTTGGGGTAGTTTTTGGCACGAAAATTCTGGGAATGGGATATGTTTTTTGTACGAATTTTCCGGGATTGGGTCTAATTTTGGCTAGAAATTCTGGGAATGGTCAGGTTTAGGATAAACAACAGTTTTACTATTGTTTTGTAGTGAAAACACCTGTCGGAAACCTCACCAATATTCTGGGATTGGGTCTCAAAATCCCGCCTGTATTCTGGGATTGGATCGTAACAGAAATTCTTGCAACGCACACCCCCATATGTCCCAATAGTGAAGTGCCCCCCCGGGAAAAATCCGCATTCTGGAAGTACAATGAATTGCATGAATTGAATTGAATTGAATGAATTGCATGGGAGCCTTTGATTCGAACCTTTCACCCACTACACAGAAGGAAACATCACTTACCACTAGGCCACCTACCACTCGACTTGCAGATTTAGTTTGGTCGTTTCTTCCGCCTTTCTAAGTTTAGTGGTATTTTTTTGTTCTAGGGTGCCCAAGGTATTGATGGTCTTCAAGGCAGCAAAGGTAAAGTTGGAAAGCCAGGAGTCGATGGGCCACCGGGTGCACAAGGTGATGTTGGACCAATGGGAGATCCGGTATGTACTCTACAACACATTTCGGCCAAAGTCGTTTTTATATAGCATCTTACTGTACTTCAATATTCAAAGGCGCCTTACAATTCCATTACACCCTCAGCTCAGGCATTTTTCTCCCTTGGGGAGTGTTGTTGATTAAAGATTTGTTGTTATTTTTTGGGTTGTGAGACAACTACTCTTATTTTGTGGGTCCTAAGATATTTCTGTTATTGCTTTTTGTGTTTGAAATTTAACTCCCTGTCTAAGATTTTGCCGAATACCCCACCGCCCCCCCCCCCCCCCCGTGCAGGAATCTATTACAAATCGACCTTTCGGCTATTCAGCATAAGAGTTTCGATCAAGCAACATTTTTCTACATTTTGTAGAAATCTGGCCAAGTTGCGAACGTTAATAATTGTGGCGAAAAATCCTACATCAATCTCTTGAATTTTTTGAATTAAATTTGAATGTCCGATTCGGAACAGATAAATTGTCACAGCATAATGTTTAAATGTTTTAATCAACAACTAAATTAGTTATTAATTAAAGTCTGTCTCACATTAAATGCAAGGTGAGATTTGCGATAACGCAAAATTTCTCATGCAAATCTCTTTGATTGCTTTTATTCGCGGATATTTTCTCCCGACATCTATTGTGAGATGGACTTTGATTTTCAAACAGCGATGCAGCAAAAACCAAAATTTTAAAGGCAAATCTTCAGGCCTGCCTGGCTCTTATACTCGGATAGCTAACGATGTAGTAGACATGATGAAGTATTTAAACTCCAAGTGACATAAAATTACATGAATCCAAGATTCTATGGGTGATTGTATTATGCTTCAAGGCGGTCGTGTAACCCTGTTTAAAACCTGAATTTTTTTATGTTCTAATCGTCTAAGGTTTGTTTACACCCAATTCAAGTCAAGTGATAAAATATGTTTTGATTTCTTTAACAATTTCATACCATGAAAACTTGCATGAATGCAAAAAGTAGAATAATACTAAAACTACCCCAAGAGTGTGATGAAACAAACCTCAGCCGACTAGGTCTATGACAGGCCTCTATAAATCCTTTTGATGCCTGGGAACAGGAGCAAAGTGAACAGAACGCTTAAACTTGCCTGCGCGATAACTGGACAGACTTGTGGTCGTCTTGAAAATAGGCATGACTGGTTGGGAAATAGAGCGACATCCTTGCCACTTTGTATGCTAAGGGATGCCCTGTGTATATGATATATACAGTTTCGTTGTCAATGATGTTTTGTTGCGCCAACAGGGAGATGCAGGTGAAGATGGAGCAGCAGGCAAGAAAGGTGCATTAGGAGACTCGGTATGTAGGCTTCTTGATTCTAGACTAATTACCTAAGTCCCTTGTATCCCTGCGTTAAACCTTGTTGAACAAGGACTCATAATGTAACAGTGGAACAGATGACCCTGCTTAGGCCCATTTTCAGCTATCACCTCCTAGAAACGAGATGTAACAAAAATCCCATTTGGCACACAGCTAATTACGAAAATCTTAGATTCAATTATTTTTAGAAATTATTCAATCTTGTGGGATACTTTATTGTCTACTCTTGATGTTCCGATCACAATTAAATGTTGACATGTTAAGTCTTACCGCATTGCATCGTCTTTTGCAGGGATTCGGAGGTGAAAATGGTGACCGAGGAGAGGAAGGTGTCGCTGGTGTGAAGGTAATGCTTGGGTATTAGTTGAATTGAATTACGAATAGCAGTTAATTGAATTAGCCATACTCATACTTTTGTTGAGGATAATGCGATATCCCCTTGTTACGTGGCACAATCACGGGTCAACATTCTAAGATTTTAGATATTTCCCAATGTCCCAGTGCCTTTGAGTTTTTCCCAGATCCACACCCAACCTGTAGACTTGTGATATTCGTCCTAGTTATCGCTTCTACTACCTTTACTATTACCCCCTCGTCGCTTAAACTAGAACTCATTATTTTAAAACTGGACTAATCTTCCAATCTGTTTTGGTTTTCTTTCGCGGCAATCACTGCGCAGTTTTTAGCGAGTTAAAGTGACAGATTTACCACTTTATGGCTAGGAGAGACATGGATCTTTCTACTCTCAGTTTGTTTTTCTATCGTTCAGTACTGGAAACATGAATTTTGGGCCATTTTTACATCAATGTTTTAATTAGGTCATCCGCCATACTATTAGTCCGGAGTGTGGAGGAAATTACTGCTGGACAACTAAGTACCATTTCAGAGTCATTTTCTTGAAAACCAAAAATTTCTCCCTCAACCCCCTAATATCTGAAAAGGCCCCCCAATTCGGTCGACCAACTTCGAAATTCGTGATCTAATTGAAAAGTTGGTCAAATAAGTTGGTCTGGAAAAGTCCCAGCTCGGGTGACAATGCTCCCCTCCACTCTGGACTATATCAAAATGGCTGTGTCAAAGTCGCAAATTTATGCATGATAATGAATCGTAGTGTACGGCAGGTCTATCGATACTTGATAACTACGATGTTGTAATCAGTCTACCGAACTTACCCAACTTGTACCTATGTTCTGTCCACATGTGGCCCCAGAGTTGTGATACCCTTCATTCAAGATATTTAATCCTTCATTTGTCACTTGACTTTCTTTGGCCTCCCCCCCCCCACTTTCCTATCCTTTTCACAAATATTAAATGTCAATAAATTGCAGTTTTAACGTATCCCTAGAGCGCAACCTTGATTTTTTCTCCTACCCAATCGAGCTGAAAATCACCTTGCATTGATATTGATATTAAGCTTGGTTTTCATTTGAACTTTTCTTGCTCTTTATTGCTCGTTGGAAACGCACTCGACAAACCAAAATTAACAACAAACCAAAGCAAGCAAGAAAGAGCAGCCGAAAGCAACGGATGGTAAATGAAAACACCCATCTAAAATCAAAACAATCAACAACGAAAAACAATGAGCTTGAAAGAGCATTTCGAAAACGACCACCGAAAAATCAAAACGAGCAATAAAGAGCAGAAAAAGTTGAAATGGAAACCAGGCTTTGGCGAATATATTAATCTACACGAAATGTTTTTCCATTGTTGAAATAAGTTTTTCTGGCTTAAACAATTTGTACTTTTACGACTGCTCTGTTTTCTTTCAGGGAGACATCGGATACATGGGATTCAAAGGAGATAATGGACTCATAGGACCAAAGGTAAGATCACAGTTTTCTTTGAAAACTTTCTAGTTGCTTCTTGTTCTTCAAATTTAAAAATTTCACACTTCGATTTGATCAAAAAGTAATGATGACATTTTCTTCGAAACAAAAAAAGGATCAAATTGCTGTTAGTTGTTTTTCATACTTCACCGTTTGGTTGATTTCAATATTTCATGGATTAGGATGTATTCTATGAATTGAATTGAATTGAATTGAATTGAATTGAATTGAATTGATAATGATTTAATCAAGCTAATAATGAGTTTACTCAAGCAGATCCTGTTTCCTTTCACCAGCGGTTATCGCCAATGGTAAAAATAATCCATCAGATTGTTCTTGTTCTTGTCTATACTTTGCCATCATCGTTCGGTAATTTGAAGATTTGGCACTTTGATTTTTAGACTTAAAGAATAGATCCCAAAAATATCCTTGATATCTGATTTTGATTAATTGATCTAAATGATTTTTAGAAATCGTATAAGCAAAGGAACTAAAGTCTGTCTCAAATTGGATGTCACGTGAAAATGTCCGCGAATAAAAGCCATTGAAGTGTTTTGCATCATTAATTTTGCGTTGTCGCAAAACTCACGTGAGATCTAACTTTCCAGTTTCAAGAGACGTACTTTGGTAGTACATTTTTCAGAATATTTTGATGCAGATCGTTTGAAAATTACTTTTCATCCCATATTTTGCCACTTGTCATTGTATCTGTTTCAAGATGGAAAAAGTCTTCCTCTTTCAAGCCTAATTTATTATCCCCTTTGTAATCAGCGTCATAACGGTAAAGAAACGATAGTTTTGAAATTCAAGTGCGCAAAAAAATAAGAGCCGGAAATATTGAATTCACTAGATGCCCCAAAATTTGGTGCATGACAATTGCGAGAGCGAGAAATTAGAGGGAATAAGGTGTGGAGGGATACTTCGATCACCAAGAAACTTCGTTTGTAGAAAATTAATGCTGGATTCTTCCTGTTTTAGGGTGGTCGTGGAATTCAAGGTTACAAAGGACAACCTGGAAACAGGCCTGAACCAGTAAGTATTTAGTTGTTTTAAAACACTGCCCGTCATTGCTATGCAATCAGAAAAGATTATCACTATCGATAAACGAAGTGTGTGTGTCTTGAGCAAAATAATATGTTATTCTTCTATTTTGTTATTATTCAATTTTGCAAATTGAATAGGTTTTTAACACAGAGGGTGCCCTCTCCTCGATTAGTTTATCTATTGAGAGAGCTCCTCCGTGAGAAATTTCTCTCCATACAAACTTCTACTGTTTCTGTAACATTTGATGTTAAACTTTTTCTTGTCTTTTGTACCTTTGTAACTTATTACTTTGTTAGTTAATTGTTGTCAGTTTAAAGGATTTTTGTGTAGGGAGTTTTAAAATTAAACTGAAATGAATTCAAATGTCAGGAAAGCTTCAATGCTTATATTTTTCTTCTTCAGGGAGATAATGGTGACGCCGGACCAATTGGCCAAACCGGTATCATTGGACCAATGGTATGGTTGCTTGTTTCTTAAGGCTTGTTTCCAGTCAGTGGAACTTTCCGAGCGGGCGGAATTTTAAACAATAAGAAGTTACTCAAACGTAATTTTCTATTCAAAGTCAAAGCAATATTTTCTCTTGTAAACAATAGAATTCCCGTCTGCCCGGAAAATTCCACTGACTGGAAATCTGCTATGGTCTCTAAGTAGCGGAGTGAAACAATCAACATCAGTTGACGAAGAATTTACTTCGTTGGCACAATGCGATAAAACAAAGTAGATTTACCTTGATTGAAAATAGCAAGATAATGCACCATAATGCAAACTTTCAAATGTTATCGGTATATATTTGGTAGAGTATCAAAGTGATGTCGTCTATCCATTCCAAACTGTTGCAATCGCAACTTCTGTTGGAAGACGTAGCTCAACCAAGAAACTTTGATCAAACAAATGCGACAAAAAGAGCAATTTTTGGACCAAGAAAAATATAGACTAAAGACAGACATTATATACAATCGATTTTGTAGATATCTCCAAGTTAGGCCATGTTAAAAATTGTAAATTTCGACAGATTTAATTTCATATTCAAATTGCAGGAAGATTTCAACACAAGCTTCTACTAATCCTAGCTAAAGAAATTAAAAATGTGTGAACATTATTGAATGTATTAAAGTTTTAATTAACGCAGCTTTTATTCATAATTCTCGAAATTATAACTGTTGCATTGGTTTTGTTTTAGGGACCACCAGGAAAGAAGGGCAATCGTGGAAAGAAGGTAACCATTTACCTATGTATCTTTTATTTCATTTTTAACAAGCTTTATTTTATTTTAAGACCCCGTGCTCCCCATGATCCTTTGCAGTGTCACAGTGATTTTCGTGCTATATGAAAATGATTTTGACCAAGCAATCCTGAGACTGTATCTTTTCAATTTTCAAATGAACATTGTTTGCCATCTGTTTTGAATTCAAACAATAGAAAACAATAGAAACAATAGAAGGATTAGAAAAGCTTTGTTTCCTGTCGCTATTTATGTTCCCATTATTGTGTGTTCAATACATGTTGTTTATAGCATATAGGATACATGTGTGATTCGCACACACCCAAAGGATAAGGGAGAGCACGTGGTCTTTAAAAAGATTAAGAAAGAGGCAAAGTTAATGTTACATTGCATACCTGGACTGCACCATTTCTTGTTTATTTCTGTGCGAAGAAAAACTGCAAGATGCTACAATAATTCTTTTCACGTATGCCAGACGTTTGTTTAGGAGACATAGTTATAGCTATAGCCAAATTACTGAAGTTACGTTGAAGCAAGATACAGGTGACGTCCGCCCCCGCTATATCGAAGTAATTCCATTCCCCCTGGTTGGATTTATATAGAAAAACTTTCGGCTGTTTCGAACAATTTCGATTTCCCCTTGGGGTCAAGACAGCGGATGTCAACTGTAGATTTGGACCTATGCTTACTCTAGCCCCATCAAATCTACATAACGTTTATCTTGATATACGTCTTATTCGTGCCTGACTGAACTAATTTCATTTTCTTTTTTCTACTCTTCAGGGACCCAAAGGATTCGGGGTAGGTTTTGATTGGATAGTTTTTTGAAACACAAAGTTTATCGATATTATATTGAACATAAAAAATTATGAACTTGTAGGAAATAATTAAATTTGCGGCTCTGAAAAACATTTCTCTTGAAACATGGTGAAACACATCTTTGATTGACTCTGGAAGATGCATTTTGATCCTTTATTCCATACATTCAATACAACTAAATTGGTATGCCCTTATAACATGTCGGGACTAAAGTATGACGGGAAACACAAAGTTTTTCGCAAAACGCTTAGCCTGATAACCAGACCCAATTTCAATAGAAATAGTGGTCTGTTAAACGCCGCCAATAAGCTTGTTCCAGCCTCAGCTTGTTCCAGCCTCCTTTATGGGCTATATCTAAAGAGGGGAATGGAATGGGGGAATCACCGGGGAATGGAATGGGGGAATGGAATGGCTCGGGGAATAGAAAAGTTATGCAGGATATAAAAGAGCCAAATATAGCATCGGATAGTACTGCTCTAGAGGTATCTTTCCACCAAGTAGCTAGTCAATAACTGTTATACTTTTGTTACAAATTAAGAAATAAAATGTTCATCTTCAAACAAAGGGGAATGGAATGGGGGAATGGCTTTTCGGGGAATAGCGAAACTACGAGGTAGAAATTGAATTGCAAGGTATCATTCGAAACCCCTTCTTCTCAGCTATCCAAATTTACCATTTTCGCATCGATACATTGGACTGTTACTCCATAAACGTACGGCAAAACCCAGATAACAGTTTCTTGCAGTTTCAAGAGAGGGATAATAGCCAATTAGCATCATTATAACGCATTCTTCTCACAGACAGATAACTAATTGAGATTGCCTTTTGTAGATCGCAGGCTAGATTA
>REGM01000202.1:413837-467282 GCA_004194415.1 Aurelia aurita | reverse complement strand
TTTATGTAGCTCTTTGAAATTTTTCTTAAAATGGAATGCTGTAGTTTGAATACGACTAAATTACTGTTTGTTCCACCTTGCATAGAAATTTAATCTCGGCAGACAGTTCGATTGTATGATTATTGTTTGAAAAGGAGACCCTTGGGTCAGAGATTATATTTCTATGCAAGGCGGAACAAACAGTAATTAAGTCGTATTCAATCTGCAACATTCCTTTTTAAGAAAAATTCAAAGAGCTAAATGGCTAAATGATTTGTTTACAAATAATCAGCAAATTATTCGCATAAATTTCCACCAAAACCTTGGATTCTGAGCAATATTCAAAGGAGGCTTGAACAAGCTTTTTGGTGGCGTTTAACAGACCACTATTTCATTTGAAATCGGGTCTGGTTATCAGGCTACAAAACGCTATTCCTCTTTTAATCGCAAATGCTACCTTTCCTGTACACATCTTGTGTATGTAACGTACATAAACGTTATGTAGGATAAAATAGCAGAACCAAAATACAAAGTCCCAAATATTGTTTATGAATGAATCTGGGGAAGCACAGTTCAGGCTGAAATGCAAACAAGAGACGTTATAAGTACGGATTGGATTCTATGAATTTGATTATGAACTCATTGATGTTTGTGAGTGTTGGAGCCACGATCTTAGGCATAGAATATCACTACACACGGCACTAGGCTTGATTGCTTAGACAAGTACTTAACTCGTAGTGTTTTAAATGCCGGTTTATGTTTCCTTCCGATCTGCTCGCAGTCACAGAACATTTTGATGCCCTGCTATGAAATTTGGGCACTTTACAGCAGCAAACTTAAATTATTCTAAGATATTAACTCAGAGGACATATCGAGTTTCAAGACAATTCTTACTTTCAGATTAACCGTTAAAATTTTACTTCTTATTTATCAATATTTAACTCTTTTTCTTTTCTATGATTTTCAATAAATATGTATCATCTTTTTGCAGGGCAAAAATGGAACACCAGTAAGTTTATTTACATCTGAATATTTGATAGCCTTCATTCGCTTACCCACTATCGTTGTGTTCACTGTGCAGCATTGGCTTCAAATTGTTAGAAAAGATAGTGTAAATCTTGCTTCACAAAAAGGCGAAGTGATTTTGTTACGGTGGTTTTTGCGACCATCTTTTTTCAAAACCTGCTTTCTCTGTAACTACAGCTGATAATGAACTGATTTTTACTCAGTAGGTGTATTTTATGTTGTACTTAGTGCCATATAAATTTCAACAAAATCTTGCATTCAAAAAGTTTTTTAGAAATTGTTTTCCCTTGGTTTTTTTATCCACCCGTTATATAAGTATAGACACTTTGGGGGTACAACGTACCTAATAGACCACTATGATGATGATGATGATGATGATGATTTTATCAATTGTCTTCGGCTATTACTAAAACACTGAACGAACAGGAACGGCAAGGAAGAAACAGGAGTGACGCAGGAATGAACAGGAACCAGCAGGAACGACAAGAAATGACACAGGAATGAACATAAACGGCAAGGAATAATGAAGCAATTATTGATATAGTGATAATAAGGCTTGAACTTTATAACAAGCACATTATTTTTCAATTATACTCATATTATCGTTTTCTTGATTGCAGGGACCTGCCGGACCACCAGGAGTTCCCGTGAGTATTTTCATTATTATCAGTTTGAAGACAAATATATTACGAATGTAAAAATACTTTAAAGCGAAATCGGTTGCTGCTCTTCATACGGAATTACTGTCTAGATTCGACGTATTCAAATTTACATTTACTACGAGTTCCTGATGTAAATTATTATGCGCCTTTATGTTGTGGCATTTCTACACAGAGCAGAAACTTCATAAAATGACGTCATCGTGCAATCTGAGATGAGGAATTGTTTGACTATGTAACCTCTCTGATTCGATAAATTTAGGTCACGCCCACACGTATCCGAATATTTTTGACAATGCAGCATCTTTCTTTCCTCCGTTTTTAAAAATATCTCCGTCCACACCAGAGCGTTACTACAATCTCCCCATCCACACGAAAACGCTGATATATTCGGTTGACTGATTGAATAAATGTATGATACATCATAAATATAAGAACCAACGAACCCCAAACGGATAAAAAGAAGAAGATCAAATGTCACTATGGCACCAATTGCTGTTTTTCTCCATGACCGTATTTAAGACGCAGCACCCTATGAATTGCATTTATTGCTAGTTGAAAGATTTTAATTGATTTTGTTTTCTATTTAATCCTAGGGACAACCAGGACCCGCCTTCCAGGTAAGAATAAGCACAACTTTATTTGACGTAATGCTAATCGATAATTTATAATTGTACAGTATGATGTACAAAATACTTTTAAGGGCTGGGTCTCGTAACCGTAAACAAAGCTCTCTCGAAACGTTGATTTTGCAGTTTTTCGGTAGGCCATATCACACAGATTTGCCACAATTTTTTTCAAATGAAAGTGTTCTTTTGAAGATAAATTCATACTTTGGACAGAGGAACAAGCAAAACATTCATATGTTGTAAGATTACAGAGATATCGATGGATTTCTATGAGTAACTTTTTTGTGGATTCACCCCATCCACCATAATATGTGCAGGGATCAATAGGTTTGTTCATTGGTCGTAGCGTTTCGTTTTTATATTCCGAACACACTGGAACAGTAGAAATACCCTGATTGCACGTATTTCTTTTATTACTCATCAATCTATGGGCACCTTAAAGTGGCCGGGTCACGAAACTGTAAGCAAACCTGTAATCGGTTTTGTTTTAGGCATGTGTCCATTGTTTCTGCAGTTATTTTGGTGGATGGGGTGGATCCACACCCGAAGTGACTATTCGAAATCTGCTTATATCCCTGTAGTCTTGCAACATAGGAATGTTTTGTTTGTTCCTCTGTGAAATATAGGAATTCGTCTTCAAAATAACGCTTTCACTTCGAAAATAATAACGAAAATCTGTGTGATATGGCCTACCTAAATACTGCAAAATCACCGTTTCGACAGAAATTCCGTGGCCCAGCCCCTTTAAAGAACAATATAACTGGATTTTACGGCACTAAATTGATCTACAGAGGAATAACTGTCTCATTTTTGTTCTGTTAAGGCTCCATGGGCTGGAGGACACATTGGTGAGGGTGGAAACAAAGGCCCAGGTGAAGATCCAGCAGCAGCAGGTGGTGACGGCGATGGTGACAACGAGGGCGAAAAACCACCAATCAATCCATTCTACTCGATCTACAGGCATTACTCAAGTGAAAAGAAAGCTAAGCCTACACCTGAAATTTTGAACAAATTGAATGAGAAATTCAGATCAAGAATGGACAAAATCAAGATCTTAATTGACAGGATGGAAAAACCAGATGGCTCAGTAGATTACCCAGCTAGAACATGCAGAGATCTGTTTGCTTTCCACCCAGCCCTCACAAGCGGTATGTGTTGAAAATCTTCGTTTTTAAGCCTCCCCAGAAGTATGTATACAGTCTTCTCCCTAATGAGCACACACTCCCCAATGAGCGTCCTCCTCTTTTGAGATCAAAACTTTAACGAGACCCACCTCACCACCTCATCCCTCCCAAATAGGCTATTTTTCTGGCAAGTATAGCTCCAGAAAGCATAGGAATCAAATCTTTTCGTTTGATTTTATGGCTTGAAAGGAACTTCAGGTACTTTGCTAAGAAAGTTTCAAAGCTGAATTCAAAACTTGTTATAACAAGAGGTCAATCAACTACTATTCTTGAGTAATATCACTTCAATTCTCTGTTTTGAGTGCAAAAGCGCTTTTTCTTGCCAAATATTATTTTATTTGTCAAGAAATTTATCCATAGAAGCTCTAGAAACTACATCATTCTAGCACCAGCAGAAAATAAGAAAACAGTTAAGAAATTTTTAGTACAGAAAAGCGGAAATTTCATGTGAAATTAAGAAAATTTTTTGTACGAAGGGCTGATCGAAGTTTCTTATAAAAAATGTGTGCTCTGATTCAGGGTATGGTGTGGCTGTGAGCCTCCAATTTCGTGAAACTGTGGAGGATTCTAACGTACTTTCAGTTCTTCATAGTGTATTCTCCCGTTTTCTAGGTTTTTACTGGATAGATCCTAATATGGGATGCAAGAGTGACGCAATCAAAGTATACTGTAACATCACTGACACGGAAATTGCAACCTGTGTAACACCTTCAGCTGATATGGTACGTAATATTTAGATATTTCTAGCAGGGTGTTGTTGTGTAATATCGGATGGAAGAGGCGGAATAATAACTTATAATTAATATCACAATAAATTGGAAACACCAAGCGTATGGGAAGAAAATCTTTAGAATTTTTAAACATTGAGGTTTTTTGGGGAAATTCTGATGTGAGGGGGGGGGGGGGATGATGTACTCTTTATTGAAGCCTTACGCATCTATTTGAGGCTGATTACGGCTATCTCTGCTCCCCTTAGTTGCAATTCTTTCTTGATTGCATTTCAGGCTGTACCAAAGGCGAGATGGGCAAAGAAGATGAGAACTAGTGCACAAAAATGGTTTGGAGAAGACCTTGACCTCGGCCAAGTAAATACTCTTATTCATATATTTTCTAATGATTCTATATCGGTCAAAGTCTGAGAAGTAAATCTACAATTGTTTTGATTAAAAAGCTGTGAAAGCAATCCTTTGCGAACCACAAATTGATGAATTTTCTTGATGCAAAGTGTCATTGTTTCAATATATATATATATTTATTTTACGGGCATGCTGTGTTACATTGGTTCTTAGGTTTGCACTAACTTGACATTTTGATAGAATTTTTAGCATGAGCCAGATTTTAAAACAATTTATTCCAACTATTGCGTATGCCGGATAGCCCAAGATTACTTTTCTAAAACCTTTAGAATTAAATTTTGCAACCTAGAATCCAATGTTGTTACCGTGTCAGTGATCGTGCTTATCTTTAAAGACCCTCTGCTAACCATGTGGCTTTGCACGCCGTTGCTGTCCCAGAATGCACTGCAAATGGACTTTCAGATTATCTGAAAGTCTCTGATGTTAGGCTGGTGCTGTGCTGTTTTCTCACGCGCAGCATGCAAAGCCTCATGGTTATCAGAGGGTTTTTAAGACATCGCATTTCTGCAGGACTAATTTGGTCCTTGCGACACTTGCACAAGAATAATTTTGTCAGTAGAATTATGCTCGAATTTTGATGTTTGAGCCACATATGGTACATGATTGAATCTTAAGTGACTTGGTTATTTTTTTGGCATTATTGGAAGGGATACAGCAAAAACTAGCAAATGTGAAGCTTTTTTTTTAAATTAACCCAGGAAAGGGTTTTCACTGTAGGGTTATTATTTAAGAATACACGTTTTTTCATAGAAGAAACTAGTACTAGGATGGCCAACAATTTAAGAAATTCTAGTACTATGTTTGAGAGGCGCTAAGAAACTTTTAAATGCTAAATCCAAGAAAATCATGGCAAAATTGTCGTCGAGCCTTTGTTCTTGAGAAATAGTCACTATAATTTTATGTTTTGAGCCCAATACAACTCTTTTTCTTGCTAAACATTGTGCTGTATGTCAAGAAACAAATACGAGGCAGTGGTACTAACTACATCATAATTCGTGCACCCAAAAAATAGGAAACAGATTAAGAAACTTTTAGTACTAACAAACAGAAATTTTCATGTGAAATTAAGAAAGTTTTTATTACTCTGGGCTGATCCAAATTTCTTATAAAAAAACGTGTAGAGCAATTAAGGATACCCTGTACTTTGCGAAAACCATATGAATATGACATGCTTTGAGCATCTAGCGTTTTTAACAGATTTCTTTATAATCTTATTGCAATATTTTATAAATTTCAGAATATCTTCCACCAAATTGTTAGCTTAATGGGTTCTGAAATATAGTGTTTCTTACTTGCGGGTTTTACTGTTCTCCAAAGAGTGCATTGGAGACCCAATATCACTTTTTCAAGATAGTAATTTGTAACATTAATTCTGATTTAAAGTGAATGACCAGAGCTACATGGCGCGGTTCTATAAATAGGACCAAGAAAACCCCAAACACGCCATTGTATCTTTTGGCTTTGCTTTCTTTGGGCACGCATCGAATTATCAAATACAATAGGCTATTTTAGACCTATGAGATCCCATCTTTAACTCAGGGTATTCACTTTAATTCGAAGGCAGGAACACCGCAACACGACGAAAAACAACAGCGAATGTCTAAATTTAATGAATATATAATTCACTATCCTTCTGTTTTCTAGATTGAATACAAAGCTACTGAATCACAATTGACCTTCCTTGGTCACTTGAGTAAAGCTGCCTACCAAACTGTCACTTATCATTGTTCAAACTCGATTGCCTGGTTCGATAAGACCAACGCCAACCACAAGAAGTCTCTTAAATTCAGAGGTAGGACTCTTTTCAGTTTACTTGCAGTCAACTTTCTCTTAAAGGATAATTCCGGGGTTTGTGTTAATTAATGCTAGAAAACAAACTTACCATCTCCTCAATCAAATGACAAACTTTTTGCTACATTTAGACCTGTGTTTCGGCTGTCAGTTCAATAAACATCTTAGTAATTTAGGCCAAATTTTGCCATCATGGGTCTCCATTTTTTCAACAAGTACACGACAAGGAGGCTAGTCACGATTCAGAGGCGAGAAAACAATAGGGTAGCCTCATTCTCGCGTTGAACGTGACGTCACTACGCATTTGTCGCAGATTGTAAAGCATAATCTCGCAGAGAAAAGGCAAAAAAAGTTGGGAAAAAAGTACGATAAACCATCCATAACAGTATAATCTTTCATTTTATCATCAATCATACCAACCCTGGAATTGTCCTTTAAAGCTTGCTTCATACCAGAGTAAACATGCGTCAGAAATGCATTAGAAATGCGATGAGGAAAAATGTTGACATTATTTGTACCTCAATTTGAGATTTTGTCAACGCCTTTGAAGATGCCCTAACGCATTTGGTAAGAATAAAAAAGTTTTGATTCCATTTTGAAGCGATATCTCACTAAACATGAGATTGGGAAATACGTTGTCTAAATTCTAATGCGTTCTTATTGTAGTGTGAACTTATTTTGCCTTTCCTGTGTCGTAAATGGGCAGCCGCATGTCAGATTGACCCGAATAAGTGTGAAAATCCCAAGTTAAAGACTATCCTATGCAACTATATTAAAAACAGGATAATTTCAGTTAAAATTCCTCCACCGCAGCCACACAAACGGAGTACAACTTTTTTTGGACACCCTGTACAGAAATGGTTTGAAGTTCACTGTAGGACATGACTGTGAATTGTTATTTACTGAGGTTTACTTCGATTTTAGGAATGAACAAACAAACCTTCGACGTCAAAGGACCCAAGAGATTCCAACCTAAAGTAGTCGAAGATGGATGCCGAACCAGGGCCGGCCAATGGATGAAGTCTGTCTTCAAATTTGAAGCAAGGAAATTCATCAATCTCCCAATTGTGGACTTTGCAACCGGAGATGCATCCGGAAAGGAATCAAGCTTCGGACTTGAAGTCGGACCAGTCTGCTTCGTGTAAAGAAGCTTACTTGAAACTGTATTAGTACTTGCTACTGAATTACGTTTGGTTAATATGGTTGTTAAATAGTAATTATTGATTAGTTTTTTATAATTATACGTAGGTCCCCGTCCACTGTATTTTATGGTCCTCCCATGCGCGCGCATCAAAAAATTGGGGAAAATAAATGTCTCTTTTTGTGTTATGTCTTGTTTTACAAAAGGAGTATGTTTGTGAAAAATTGACTGCGAATTATACAGTAAAAACCCGCATATAAGAACCTTCAAGCACGAACCCATTTACCTAAACGCTTGCTATACTGGGCAATTGATTTCTTTGCTATTTAGAGCAATATTTTGGGTATTTAATACGATACAGACGTATGTTACATACGATTAGATTCAGCCTATACAGGGTGTCTCAGAAAAAGCGCAACCCAACTATAATTGAAATTTTCAAAAAATGACAAGATTTAAATAGATGTACTGTATACCATTTGAAAGCACAATCTATCTTCTTTCCGATGATATGCAGTTTGGATACATTTATGGAATTGTTTATCGTTTAATTAATATTTTGGTAAGTATGGCCAATTTCAAATGCAGCATGCCGTAAGAGCAACATCAACACTTTTTTACCGTAAAAAGTTACAGAACAGATTTTGTCAAAGCATTTCAGTCCTAGAAGCACTTGCGGGTGATGCCCTTAGGAAGGAAGTATATAAATTTATTCCCATGATATGCATTTATTAAAATGATAATATGGGCCTCGCAAAGATGAGTTTTCGCCTAATGTCCTGCCACTTGCCTGCATCTAAAATAGGCCATACTTACTAAAACGTCAATCAGGTCACACATAATTCAATACGCCCAAGCTGCCTATCACATGAAAGAAGATAGTATGCTTTCAGATGGTATCGATCAAACTAATTCAAATATCATTTTTTTCTGAAGATGAAAGGTGGGTTGCGTTCTTTTTAATACCCCGTAGAAGAGAACAGTTCTTATATGAAGGTTTCTACTCATTGATAGTATCGACCAGTCGACACAAACTTGGCTCCACAGTCTGTTTAAAAGTCTTGAGCCCTGGAGTAATTTCTCGTTAGACAGAAAAGCCTCTCGAAAAATGATAGATTTCAACGAAATCAAACTTTCTCTACAATATGTTGGTAAGCACAAGTGCCGCTACTCCGGTTAACGAATCAGAAATGTGATAAAACCCAAAAAGATCCGCCTTTTGAAAAACTAAAGATTGCTGATTTAAGAATATTTATCTCGTGCTGCACTCACTTTTTATATGAAGGTGGAACAGAACACAGCCATAATAAAACATTCTTTTCGCGTACAGTATGCCTTGCCTTATTTTCCAATTTATTGTTTAATTAAGACCACGTTTACACTGTACCGGTACAATTTTGATCCGTTACAAAGTTGTTACTGTTCCCGTTACAAAGTTGTTACTGTTCAAGAGCGTTTACTCTGCTCTACAACAAAACTATTCTATAGATAGAAGGTACAAAAGAGTTGTGGATTAGCAGGAACTGTGTAAAACGGAAGACTGATCCGGATCCAAAGTTGTACCGGTGCAGTGTAAACGGGGTCTGAAACTTGTTGCATACCAAACCCAGGGGGGGGTACTCATATATTTTTAGGATAGGTATGCTCAGGCTACTTTTTTGGGTCTAAAATTTGGGGAAAAGTTTTTTTTTGGTCAGTCAATTGTACAGTTATTTTTTTGGGTTCATGAAATTCTGGATTATTTTTTTGGGTCTCAAATATGAGAACAGTTTAAAAAATATAGAAAAGCATGATTTACAAACGAAACTAAACTCTTTTCTTACTTTTTTGGGTGTGTAGGGTAAGAAAAATTATTTTTTTGGGTCAATTTTTATGCTAGGAATTATTTTTTTAGGTTGATGGTTTGTACCCCAGCCTGAGCGCCTATATCTTAAATATATATGAGTACCCCCCNGGGCCAATTTTATTGCTAGGAATTATTTTTTTGGGTTGATGGTTTGTACCCCAGCCTGAGCACCCCTATCCTAAATATATATGAGTACCCCCCCCCCCCTGGGATACCAAAGTGCGTGAAACAGAAACGGCAAATTTTGCAAAACAAAGGCTACAGATCTGATGGAGACGAAGCGAATTGACACTCTCGGCTGAGGTTTATTTTACCGATTTCAAGTCATGTGACCATTGATCGATGTTGCATTCGAAGTAGCCAATCAGATCAGTTGAAAATGTAGAGCAACATTTTGAACCCAGAGAAAGTACATTTTACGTCGCACTCACGTTAGACCAGTGGCGGAGCCAGGCAAAAAAGTAGGGAGGTGGTAAAATTCCAAATTTAAACCAGGAATGGTGCGGTAAAAAGGTATACCCAGACATTTTGACTGAATTTTTCATTTACATTTTAAACCCAATTTTTAGAAATCGGAGGCATCTACCCCCTCAAACACACTCGTGGCTCCACCACTGCGTTAGATTTTCTTCGGAGGGCGGGTAGCCGCGTAGTTTTGCTCCTCCACTCCACTTAAAGTGTTTATGTCGCCAAAACGTTGACTCTCTTTAAAGGGAATCTAAGCATATTTAAGCCTTGGATAAAAATAGCCGTGCAAAGACAATGGGCTGTGACAAGTGCCAAACCATATTTAGGTAAATGATCTACGTCAACAGGAAATACTGATATCTCATTGGCTAGAATTTGACCGCAAGTGGCTTGAGCCACTTTTATATGCTTACATTCCCTTTAAAGTAAGACCGCCAGTCCCGCCAAATTTTGGCTCACCAATAGCTTTTATCCACACGCTCCACTGACTCATTCCTTCCCAGAGGTAATTCGTTCGGTGGTCTGGACTGTACGAAGAAGAAAAAAATAGATTGGTGATGCAAAAAGGCAAGAAGATTTGAGAACATATGAAAGAGGCTCACTCTATATTTGTTGCAGAGGATTCACCAACATTTAAGCCACAAATTTTTGCTTTAATATCAACTTGTGGGTGTGCGGGAGTCTGCCGCCCTGTTTTCAGAAAGCTACTATCTTCTAATTGCCAGAATTCCCCTTCGTACCCACTTTTATGATGAATTTTGGCGGAAAACTTCTTAACAAATTTTTTGCCGATTTCAGCCAAACCGACCCATGTCTAAGGAAAATCTGCCAAAAAATGACCCTTGTTTAGAGAATTTTCGGCCGAAAATCTCACCCGTATAGGCAAAATCCCACCCATATGAGAATTTTCGGCCCAAAATCATACCCGTACTCTCAACATGTTATGTACCCCTCGGGAATATCAACAGCTTTAAGACTTTATCTTCAGGCTTTCGCGACGTTGGTTCCGTGAAGGTAAAAACGTGGACTTGCCCAAGTCCCTCCCGTGTACCTAAGACCTAGACTGGCTACACAATCTCTGTATGCTCCTTAGAACTGATATGTCACTAATTGGCTATCAACAACAACAGTGAAATTGAGGGACTAGTGTAGCTAGTCTACCTAAGACCCTAAAACCCAAGAAGCCTTGAAACCAAAATCCATAGATCCTTCACAGAGGTACCACTTATCTTTTTCCTTCGTAGAGGTAATTGTTTAGGTTTTAAGTACGCGGGAGAGACTTAGGCAAGTCCAGTAACAACGTAATCATGAAGACAACCAAAAACTATGTAGAGTGAAATTGTTTTTGGCCATTATTTTGCAAAATACTGCGAACTAGGTATCATTTACGAGAACATAGCGAGTGGAACTTGATTATTGCAAGCAATATAAAATTTTGATTACTGAAGGGGGGATTTTAAGATTTTTAAGAATTGTTTTCGTTCTCAAATCTTTCAGTGCATCATTCGAAAGCACAGGCGTAGGAGCCAGGGGGGCTTCAGCTCCCCCAACGTTGGAAAAATTTACCAAAATCAGCCTTTTTCGGGCAAAAATCCACCCAAGTCGGGCAAAAAATTTGGTAAACAATGAAAATTTTATCGTGAGCCCCCCCAGATTTTATCTTCCCCTACGCTTATGAGCACAGGGCTTCGCAAATTGTAAAGTGACGTTCGATTTTGCAAAGAGCCACTGGTTTGGGTGTTGTACGTCATAGATTGCACTATGGTCAGATTTTTAGCCAAATACATTTGCAATAAAATTTGAGAGAAATAACCTCGGGTGGAGTCTATTTCAGAGCTCACAGTCCAAAAAGAACAATGATTATGCTATTCCGCTTACAGATTTCTAATCAGAAGACACCAATGTTTTGCAAAATCAATGAACAAAAACTTCAAATAAGTCCCAAAGGACTAAGCCCCCCATAAGTCAAAACAATTTCATAGCACTCGAGAGATTCAAGTTCCACTCATCAAGCTCTTTTTATACCTATAGCTTGCAATATTTTGCAATGTAATAGTAGTTTTATGGCCAGAAACACTTTTACTCGACATCGTTTTTTTGTTTTGCTTTAGACGCTATTAGGCATGATAGACATCGACACATGTACTTTTGAGTTTTTGAACCAAAGTATGCTTCAAAAATCTTGGCACTTGAAACTTTTAAGCCAAAAAATGGATCCGAAGTTTTCCTCATATGTGGCTGACAGCCGAGAGTCATGGTCATAGTATAGACCTAGCAACCCTGGTGATAGTTTCGCTTCCTTTTGTTTATTTTCGCCCGCAATTTTTTGACCCCAACCCTCGCTTTGAAAATTCCCACTGCGTGACCGAGGCGATCGAAACTCAATCACAGAGAAAAGAGAGGAAGAAACGGACGGAAGGAAATTTATCGATGAATGATTCTGATAATGTTTACTACATGTTGTTGTTTACGAAGAAATGATTCTTTCTTTAGAAGACAACCATACCAGGTAACTACTTTGTGAAAGTACACTTTATTTATTTGTACGCTAGACTACTGTATTTAGCGGACTTCAACATCAGCTATCACTTAGGCCGGTCTGGCTCGGCATGATATGATGTCTCTCCCAAACAGCCTTGTCCCACCAGTTTTGGCCTCACTGAAAGATGGCCTCAGTTTCAGTTATTTCATTTAAAATTCTCACAATGCGATAAACTAGAAATAAAAAAAGATACAAAAGACATGACTCAATTAAAGTATGAAATGCGGCAAGAACAAAATAATAAAACAGAGAGACAACACAACATCAGAAAATCAAAGTAAATTAAATTCCAGTTGTCTTTGTTTTTATGAATTAGGTTTTTGTATAAGATGATGGGAATTTATACATGACTGTCTTCAATGGAAATTTAACCATGGGCGGTAGGAGACGCGTGGATTGCTTTTTGAAAAATATTGTGGTCATAGGTTGGGGTTATTAAGATTAAATTAGCCGCGATGTTTTGGAGCGGCTTCCTGTTATTTTGTAGCCACTTGCGGTTGACCCGGCAGACGCTAATCTGCCCATCGACTCGATGGGCAGATTAGCGTCTGCCGGGTCAACCGCAAGTGGCTACAAAATAACAGGAAGCCGCTCCAAAACATCGCGGCTAATTTAATCTTAATAACCCCAACCTATGACCACAATATTTTTCAAAAAGCAATCCACGCGTCTCCTACCGCCCATGATTTAATTGAATCAAAAGCAGAGAGAACAATAGTAGAAAATTGAGGTTTGCAGTTCAATAGCCAAAAAGATGCCTTTCATTATGGTTCACAGATTTCGTTTGAGCAACAAGAAAACAATAAATAAACCATCTCAGAACCAGAGATTGAAGATGCCAATTATGTTGTATTTGTATTCATTTCTTCAATATATCCATTAGTACATTAGCTCGTCATAACCAGTGTTAAGGTAGCCTGCGTGCAGTCTTTTCTTTTGTGTAAAGTTAAAAGAATGAGAAAATAGAAAGACTGCGCATTTGTAAACGATTTTTAGTATTTTGATGAATAAACCCATTATAATATGAGCCAATTAGAACCTGGTTAGAGATTTTCTGAACGGTAACACAATCAGCTTGCGTAAAGTCTTTGTTTTATTTTTGTTTGAAATTGAAAAGTTTGAAAGAACAGATTAAGTTCATAGACTTTCATTTTGCTGAGTCAGCTATACAAGACATTTCTTAGGCCTGGTTCAAACGTCGCATTTATCATGTACCGAATATAATAGCTATTTTATTCGACCCAAATGCGGATTTCAAAATTTTTGATTCAAACGTCGAATATATCATGCGCCGAATTAAATTCAACGGACTCGCTTTGACAGAAAACCGCCTCGATTTGGAATACCTATCAATTGGCTATTATCTTCTCTGAATACAAATAAAATCAGACAAGGAAATAAACAGACCCATGAGACCACCGTTTATTACTCAGACACAAACGATTTGATTAACGCATACGCAACAATAGTGCATTGTTCACATAATTCGTCCCTAGTGTGCAGTAAGGAGATCGGGAACAATAGAAAATGACACCAAATAAATTAAAATAATTTATGCATTCGATTCGGCACATGAAAAATTCGACGTTTGAATCAAAGACGTATTTCAGTCGAATTATGCGACCGATTCAGTCGCATTTTTGGATTGAGTCGAATTTAATTAAATCTGCAGTGCCATTTTGATTCAAACGTCGCATTTATCATGTATTTAATTCAACCTATTTAATTCGGCACATGATAAATGCGACGTTTGAACCAGGCCTTAGTGATGCGCAGTCTTCCTATTTTCTGGTTCTTTCAATTTTACAAAAGAAAGACCACACGCAGGCTAGTGTTAAGGCCGTAGGGCCAAAAATTATTAGAATCTCCAATCATTTTGTTATTATTTCAAAGACAGTCCAGAACGAACCGGAATGTTTTAAATCATTCTCGATTCATTATCAACCCATGAAAATATGAGAGATAAGATATTTATAATCAACCCTTCACATGGTATTGTCAAGATAGAAGCAAAAGCACTTGTAAATCATGTAATCTGATTATCAAGGAGAAAACAGCGAGTAGAGAGAACCTAGGAAATACTAAAAAAGGCAGCAGAATTGACTACTGTCAGGAATGAAGTGATAGCTAATCCCATGAATCCCATGGTATAAGTAAGCTTTTGAATTAGTATATAGAAGCAGACAAGCAGAGAGAGCAGGAACCCTATATCCTTGAACGGGAAGACAATTTGCAACTCTGATGGAATGCTGGTACAGTAACCTTGCAAATCAACATTGTTTCGGGTCGTGGGTGGTGTGCTTCAACTGATTGCTGTGGATAGAATTGCGGAAAACTGCGTCATTGTCAAGAAATGGCCTAAGGGTTCCAAGGACTTTTAGCAGGCATTGCAGTTCTACAGAGTATTCCTCTGGTTATAGTCATAACTATGCTCTGGTCATGCATCCTTCTAGAGCAATGTTGAGGTACTGACACATTGAGAATAGGATTACCCTGTTACAGGGGCGGATCCATACCGCAGTTAAAGGGGGGCAACCTGCAGAGAGGGTGCAAAAAATGCAATAGAGCGAAAGCGCGCCTGAGGCGCGCGAAAATTTTTGGACTCCAGGTTAACAAATTCTTTGGTTTTTCTTCTAAATAATGCCTTGATTTGTATGTTTCACCCCATATTCTAATCAAAACAGTTAAAAAAGAGTGCGGTAGGGTCATGATGAGGGGCGCATTTCTTGCCAAAAGGGGGCGCCAAGCTGAGTTTTCATCGTGAAGGGGGGCAGTTGCCCCCACTTGCCCCCCTAAATCCACCACTGCCCTGTTATGTAAGCTTTCTAAGAGTAATCGCTATTACTGTCCATTCTTTGCCTCTAAAAAGGTTCCCGTAAAACCATTTGGGTGTTGTGAAGTTGTGATAGCTCACTGAACATCGTAAAGTTCAAAACTGCAAAAGAGTGAATTTTTATGGAAAATTGTCCTTTTAGAGGATCAACATAAACTGAAAATAATGGCGATTACTTTGAGTTGAAATGAAAGTTTATAGAGAACAGGGTAATACTTTTTTGCACTGTTGTATATCTTAAGTGCTGTAGAAGATACGGCAGAACAGGGTTGTTCTAGATTGATATGTAGAAATCTAAGTTCTCCTTTTGGACATACCGGAGTGCAAGTTTGGTTGGGAAAAAACCAATAAATTTTCTGCAATTTAGCCCTCTGAATGGAGTAACTTTATTTTTTGCACAGCCGGTCTCGTATATCAGATTTTATTTTTCAAAACTAAAATTGATATTGAATATTAAGCTCATCAAGGCATTCTAAAACTGTGGCTTTAGTGTTGCCCATACCAAGGGTTGGGAGTCTCAAAAAGCAGCTTATTTATTTAGGTGTGCAAAGCCTTATGAAAATTTCAAGGGGCATGTTACTCTTTTTAGAAAACTTAGGTCATTTTTGTAAACAAAAGACTTTTACTGGTTTTTGAGGATCTTTCTTGAAAACAAGAAGATTTTTCTAAAGGCATATGAAATTTTAAGAGTGATATCCCTCTTGGAAAATTCCTCCTCACTACCTAATATATTATCATTTTCATGAAAGCTCAATTTTCCTAATGATAGAGTTTTGCCTAGATGAAGTTGAACTTATTAGTCAAATAGCTCAATGTTTTGTATATGCACTGTCTAACCCCTGTGAAGAAAAACAGAGATGAAATGATTTCGATCCAGCATTATTCACAGTAGTCCTATAAACCTGCCTATAGGCTATATTTGCGTTATTGTGTGCTTAGGATCAACAGGGAAATGACTTATGTTCTAAAACCTCAGCCTTTTGTTTGATTTGCATGCTCCAAAAGACATTGAAATTTAGATTTATTGAGTCTATGTTTATCCAAAACACATTGAAGACAAACTCGGCGAAGACAAACTTACTTTGAACTATTTATTCAAGAAATTTAACTGTCATTAGATTAAATGTCTTTAAATCAGCAAGGATTTTTCGGACTCTTTTTGAAGATATTTATTGTGGTTGAATCTCGTTCGAATTTTGCAAAGGATAATTTCTACTAAGGTGAGTTTTCATGCTATGATAATTTCAAGTGATGTTGTTTAAGATTGCCCGCTGGGTTATAAATGCAGTTGCTGAAATGTTATTGCTCTATTTTGTATCACCAATTTAACTTTGAGCAGTAGTCGATGGTTGTTAAATGGTTAGGACTACATACATGATATCTTTTATTAGGTAGATTTACTGATAAAGATGAAAATCGAAACTTTTGGAAAGTTTAGTATATTTTTGAATTTTCTTTATCCGGTACAATTGCCATAGCATACATAAAAAACATCAAGCAGCTGGCACCATCGTTTTGCTAAATTCATATGCAGTTTATTTAAATTAGAGCCGATTTGAAATTCACACGAAATCTAGGCCAATAAACGATCAGACCTTGTTGCAAAGTTTCTTTACGTTGCCCGATCCTAAACCTGAACATTCCCAAAATTTCTAGTAAAAATTAGACCGCAATCCCTTAAAATTTCAACAAAAAGTGCATCCCATTCCCAGAATTTTCGTGGCAAAAACTACCCAAAAACTGGCGCTCATTCCGGTATGACTGGCTAGTGAAGTACGCACCCCCGGGTACGTTGTTTGTCACTATCCGAATTTTAATTAGGGTATTACAGTTTCTTGCAAGAAGTTTCTTATAAAAAAAATAAGTGTATACAGATAAGTTGTAGCAGCAGTCGTGAAGCGTCAACTTCAGAATTTCTCCTGATTGAAAATTTCATTCATTAAAATGTTCGGTCATGTTTTTTTAATTTTGTATGCTTCCTTTATAACGTATACATGTAAGCCTCGTTGTTAACTAAAAAAACTGTAGTCTGCTACGCAGCCGAGCTGAATTTTTGATTTAACAGGAGAAAGAAATTGCTTTTAGATGACTATCTATGGGCTTTAAGAAACGCGGTTGTTGTCTTCATATAGCAATTTTTTCCTCCCTGTGTCCGTATGCCCGTGAATGTTGTTGTTGTTGCTGTCACTCAAATTTGCAGGACACAGGGATACGAGGAGAACGGGGCACAAGGAAACAGGGAGTGTAGGGAGTGTAGGAGTTTAAGGATGGCTGCCCCGATGGCTGTAGGAATCCTTAAAAAAATGCAGAAAGCCAACGTTTTGCACAAGTGCACTATGTTCAATCCTGGTAAGACCCTTGGTGACTGTGGCTGTCACTAGGAGCCCCACTGACATTAGAATCCTCGAAATTTGATTGATTTGATAATCACTGTCAAAGAACTGTTCACAGCACTAGAAAAACACCATACTATAGAAAACACAGCACAAGCATAGCTAAGTACCGTGGGGACCGTGGCTTGTTGTGGCTTGTGGCTTGTTATATAGACAGAGTTGAAAAAATATAACAACATCATAGCACAATAGCATTCGGTCTTTTTAGCAGACCGCTGAGTTTTCCTGGATGTAGAAGTTAGTTGTTTGCAACATGTATTTTGCAACATGTTATTTGTTCGATGTATCCAGTGAGTGAACAGATATCGCTATTTGGCGATATGCAGTGTTGTCTATTATCTGCAAATTTCAATGAACTACCAGGCGTCGCAGATATGCCCCCAATTTTTGTTCTGGTAACATATTACAAATGTGGGAAATACGAATTCCAAACCATTAATTTTCACATTTTTGACAACTTGCTGCTTACCGTAAAAGCTCTGTTAAGCCCCTGGGGGCTTACTTAATTTTGGAGACTCCAGAAGGGGGCTTAAAAAAGAGGGGGCTTTTTAGAGAGCGGGACTTATTCGTAAAGTCGAATGACGATGCTATAAATGATAGCTGATTTGGTATTTTACCTTTTACCTATAAATGATAGCTTTTTTAGTTTCAATCCAAGACAATTCTGAAAATTAACTACAAAATTGTTTTAAATGGAAGACCTTTGGTTTACCTCTTGCATTGCATATTAGAGGAGGGCTTAAAGGGAGTACAAAGACCAGCAGCCTTTGCCGTCGTTTGTTTTTGTTTTTGTGAATTTCGTACAGTCAGTTATTCTGGAAGCTGTGCAGAGCAAGTCGCTGACTGTGCGCAAAGCATGCTGGTCTTTGTACTCCCTTTAATAGAGAGGGAAGCTTATTTGATATTTGGCTTAGAAGGGAAAGGCTTATTAGAGAGGGGGGATTGATAAAGGGGGCTAAATAGAGCTTTTACGGTAATTTAAATGTAACATAACTCACACTCGTAACTCACAACCTCCTAAGCCTAAGTTTCGAGCTTCAAAAGGCAAGTGAGTAAATTTTTTTTTATATTCTCATAAGTTACAATAACAAGCAATTAATTACAAAACGATACCAACAGGGAGCATGGAAATACATAACAACCCTGCGGTCATTAACACTTAACATAGAGACACAAATATTACAAAATAACGAAATATAAAGAAGGAAAATTTTACACGAGAGATGAGGTTTTTACAGCATAGTCGCCAAATCCCCAAAAAAGACCGCACGAATGGCCAACGCATCCCCCGCCCGATCAAACGACACGAAGAAAAATCCCCCAAGCCACCAAACCAAACGAAAGACGCACCAACCACCCCGCGCAATCCCTCCCGAAAGACGCAGCGCCCTTACTAGTTTTTAGCAACAACATATTGGAACCGTTCTGAGGCCTAAATAAAATTTAATGTTGCCTCAAGAATTTTCGTATTTGAATCAAAAGGTAACTGTTCGTGGCCATACAGGATGATTTGCTGCAGTTCTTCATTTGAAAGGTTTAATACATTCTACGTTAGTTACATTAACTAGTTACATTCTAGTTAGTATATTCTTCGAAATAATGCAGATATCTGCCGTAAGTGCCTTGAACTAAAATGTAACGAAGAAGCATTCCGATTAAACGTAAAGATATCCATTTTCGCACTACTAAAATTTCTTTATGAAATATAACTGTTGCAGTTAAAGACCCTCTGCTAACCACGAGGCTTTGCATGCTGCACATGAGAAAACAGCACAACACCGGTCTAGCAGCAGATAATCTGAAAGTCCATTTGCAGTGCATTCTGGGACAGCAACGGCGTGCAAAGCCACATGGTTAGCAGAGGGTCTTTAATAATCATCATGTCCAAACCTGACCTTTCTTAGTTTGATTTCAGCCAGTCATTGACTTGTGTCAAAAGAGCAAGGTATCAAAGTCTAAGTTAGAATTTGAGAAATGAAGCCACAAACGTTTTACAGTTCTATCTGTTTTCGATGTCCTACAATATGTGATCAAACCCAGGTACATTGTTCGGTAGATTGTCTCAAATTTCTCTGAGATATGATGGACTGCATGCCTCGAATTCTTTTGAGAGATGGTAGAAGGCCCCGAATTCTTTTGAAAGACGATAGTTGACCCGGGTACCCGAGTTACCCTACTACGATATAGCTACAAAATTTTGCTTGCAATAGCGGTTTAAAGTTGACCCTTCTGCTGCTAAGGTAACCCTCCCTCCTTGTAATTTGGCCTTCAATAGTCGTCGAAAACACTGTCCTGGTAGCATAACGAATGCGTTCAATGCGTGTGTATTTCTTGTCTCCTTTAAATCTCTATTTGCTGCTTATTTTCGATTCTAAGTACTTATTTTCGCTGATTTGTTATCTGTTTTGCTTTTGATTTCTTACTTGATCAAACCCGTGGACATTTCATTGGCAGACTTCATCAAATTCCTTTGAAAAACATCGTCCAGGTAGCGCAATGACTTATTTTAATGAGTGTGTTTTCCAGCTTCCTCTAAATGCTTTCTTTGTTGGTTATTTGTGATTTATGTGATAATTAGTGCATTTTTGACCATCTGTTTTGTCTTTCCTTATTTGATCAAACCCGGGTACATGTTTTAAAAGATTTCGTCAATGTCTTTGAAAAACATCGTCCAGGTAGCATAACGACTGTGTTTAATGAGTGTGTATTTCCAGCTTCCTCTAAATGCTTTCTTTGTTGGTTATTTGTAATTTATGTGATAATTAGGGCATTTTTGACCATCTGTTTGTTTTTCTTTTCTTATTGTTGTTAAATGAGCAATAATATTGATCTTGGAATGTAAACACGTGCTTGAAATTGGCATCTTTGACAGCTGCACGTATATCGAGATAGTATGTGGGCTTGCTTGTCAACATTAAGTTGTCCTTTGCTGTGGATCCTGACAGAGTCTCAGGAAAGAAGTTTCATCAAATAAACAGGGAAAAGTTAAAGTTCAGAATCACTTTTAGCAGTCAAGTGAGTGGTCAGTTACATTAAGAACAAATTGAATGTACTTGTTGGTCAACATTAACTTGTCACTTTCCTGTCGAAAGTTCATCTCAAAGATTAAGAATCACTGGTTAAACACCATGAAAAACACCATGAACGTACAGCAAATATACTTTTGTTGGACTTGTCGTTTACTGTGGATGCTGAGATCTTTGTTGGAAGGAAGTTTCAGCTCACAGAATAAGAATCATACAGCAGTTCAGATTCATTGTTAGCATTCAGTGGATTGCTAGTTTATAGAGAACGAATTTATGCTCTTTTTGAACAAGCTATGTTTAGTTGTTCTTTGAAGTTTGTTAGTAAACCTATAGAACTGGTACTCCATAAAACTGACAACCTCCCCTATTGAATGCTGATCATTTCTCGCATATACATTACTTAGCTACCTAGGAATTTACTTAAATACGTGATTCTGGATCGGCATTATGGAAAGCTTTATGCATGATTATAAAACCACGCAGGGGTTATCTATATGTTGCTTAAAAAGCATCTAAGGCGCACAGAATGTGAAACATGCGTGTGGTTATAAAAAACGAGATGTTTTATTATCTAAAAATATGGTATCGGTTGATTTTTAATCTGCTATGTTCTCAAATTGATAGAGCGACGAGTGTGTCCTTTTCTTTTCCAAACAAAATTTCGTTTTATTTGAACAAGTTCGTCGACGTTTTTAGCAATAGTTTTCCATTGCAAAGAATTCATACATTTTACCTGCCAAACATGCATGTCGGGAGCATCCTGCTTGCATCCTTTTACCAGTGTGGGTGTTTCTCCGGGTGTTTCTCTCGTCACACAATGCGTTTTATCTTTTCTACCCACACGGCTTATTGTTGCTCGTACAGAAGAGTGCGCTGGCTTGTTTTGCAGCAGAAGTTGCCTGAGCAGCTCAGAGAGTGTTAGTACAAGACTGTAGAGACCTGTAGTGAGACGCCGTAGCTTGAGACGCTGTAACTTAAGACGCTGTAGTTAGACGCCGTAACTTGTGAGCCTAAATCTCAAGAGGAATATAAATCCCAAGAGGAACAGGTGAGAAATATTTTGAAAAGGGTTGCTAGCTTCAGGAAAGAAGTAATGGTAAATTAAAGTTCAAATCAGATTTCAATTCTCGTTTCGACATCGGCTTGTTGTAGCTACATGTTTTCGCAAAGTTTCCATTAAAAGTTGCTGTATTACCGTTATTTTCTTCAGCAATGTGAGTGGAAAGTGCTTGAAATCTTTCATCAGGTTTTTCGTTAAGAATTGCTCTTGGATCGAAACAAGTACGTTGCCTTTTATTACAAGTAACTGCCTAAAATGTATTTGTTGCAGGAGGGTAAAGACAGCAAACTGCTATACTCTTACAGTTAAAGTAATAAACAACATTTGAAGAGGAACGATGAAAAGTCGAAACGACAAGTTTTGAAGTTTACAATTCAATAACCCACCATTTCAACAGGCATCAACATAATTTATGGTATTTAGTCGCAAGAATTCTAACCATAAATTTGAGGTTTCTTTATCTTTGTGAAGTTTTTGCCTTCAAGGGGATATTTTCAGTTCTTTGACCCAAATTTCCGGATCAGGGAAGGCTTGCTTCAGTCATTTTAATAGTTACTTTTGTTTAGCAAGCCACACATCATTCCACAGCAGTCAGTGTACTTATAATCTTGATCATCGGAAAGCAGGGGAAACGCAATGGCGATGAAGGAACTTGAGTTTTGTGTTATCTTTGAACTTGCTATTTTTTATCAAATAAGATGATGACGTAATTTTGGTTTGCGGTCACCTACGAATGACGAATGGTTTAACTTGTTCAATGTTGCCAAATTTGTTCGTCCTTAAGGGGCTTAAAAGTCAACAGCCTTTTGAGAATGACAATTACGACTACACGTATTTTTTTACAAGAAATTATAAAAATTGGCCCTGAAGTGAAAGTTTCTTAAATTATCAGATTTGGAGCGTTAAAAGTTTCGTGACAGTTTTTAGCAGGTTTCTCCAAGTTTCGTTGTTGTTTTTTTTTGCTGGGAAAACAGATTCTCGAGTTATTTTTGCGAGACGTATATTTTTACGAAAGCCCTTCGATCACAGTTGTACTGGTGGAAAATATGACAAAACATACAGTAAAATACCTTCATTTCATTTCATTTTATCCTTTTTACCTATGGTAGCCCCTTAAAAATTATGTATTTTTAGCCTCTTTTGAAAACCATTCCACAGTTTCGCACCCTAGTAAGAGAACCATCTCTGTCCTGTAGTCGTTCTTAGTAAATGGACTTTTAGGTCATAATCCGAGTTTCTAAGAGACCGTGTTGTAGAGGCGTTGACTTTTTTAGACATTTCGCTCATGTAGGACGGTGCACCAACATTCAGAGACTTGTAAACAATCCTAGCAGATTCAAGATCAATTAGGTCCCTAGCCTGCATGCATACTATACTTTTCCACTGCGAAGGAGTGCCAACGAGGCCTTCGCAGTGGAAAAGAGTCTGCACGCAGGCTATTAGGTCCCTTACTGTGGACCATCCAAGTGCACGAATGACTGGCAGTGGCGAAGCTTCGAATAGGCTGTTAGTAACTAATTTTGATGCTCGATTTTGTAGTTTCTGTAATTTTTCTATAACTGTTACACCAGCATTGCCCCAAACTGGGCAGCAGTATCTGAAATAGGGCTCTACCAGGCTTTTATACATTGTTTCGATAGTAGAGAGCGGTAGATATGGTTTTGCATACCGTAGAATGCCAATACCCCTTGAGATATTTTTCGTGACAGTTGTTAAATGAGTGGTCCATTTGAGTTCTTGGTCCACTTGAACTCCGAGGTACTTATCATCACTCACAAGTTTGACATCTTCACATCCTATTTTAAACTGCGGCTTATGTATCGTTCAATTCCTACCCTGACCGTCCCCCCGGGCAGCCCCGGGTCAGCTAAAATTGCTTGCACAGGGGGCCGGGCAAATTTTTCTGGCGAATGCCCGGGGGCCGGGCAGTGAAAATATGCCAGATTCCCTGTAACTGGAGAGTAACAGAATAATGCAAAGCTCCTGATGCTGTATAATGCCCTGGGAGCCGGGGAAAATTTATTGTCAAATGCCCGGGGACGGGGAATATATTTTGAGCAACTACCCGGGGGTGTCTCGAGGGGGTGGTCAGGGTAGGATTTGAAGGAGACATTAGTTGCANTATGCTGTTGTAGAAACTGATAACCACCCAGAATTCTTCGATTTGCTCTGCAGGGACGACTCTAGCCAGAAATTGAAAGGCGCAACTTGCAAAGGGGGTGCCACCGATATAGCAGAAGCGCGCCGAAGGCGCGCCAAAATTCTTTGGGTATTGGTTATGAAAATTCTTCAGTTTTCCTACTAAATAGCACCTGGATGTAAGAGCTATAATTCAAGGAAACTGACCAGAATCATATTGTCAAGCACCTTGCTCGTTTTGAAACAAGTAGTAAGAGATTGGAGGCGAAAACCAAGATTCAATTTTTCGATCATGTGATTTCTGCAGTAGTTATTTTACTAAATGTTTTTTCCCAACATTGTGTTTGAAGACTCTAAAAAGAGGTGAGTTAGTTTCGAGGAGAGGGGCAATTTTTTTGTCAAAAAGGGGGTGCCCAGCAAGATGACTATTCGTTTCAAGAAGTGTTAAGTGTCTTTATTCTGAAAACATCTAAAACTGCTGTATTTCAAGTATTTCAAACTGAAAAGTGGAAGAATTCATCACTGCACAAAACTTGATTCATCACTGCACATTTTCGATTTATCACTGCACAAATTGGTCATCACTGCACCTTAAATTAATCCTTGAGACCAACATATTTTTCTTGCAGAAAGCAGTACACGTTTTTTTATAAGAAACTTGGACAAGGCCATAGTACTAAAAGTTTCTTAATTTAACATGAAAATTTCGGCATTTTAGTACTAAAAGTTTCTTAATTTGTTTCTTATTTTTTAAATGCATGAAATTATGATGTAGTTTCCAACACTCTGCTGCAGATATGTTTCTTGACATATAAAACATCAGGTGGGAAGAAAAGTCTTTTATTACATTCAAAACATAAAAACCGTTAGTTAATATTAATCAAGAATAGGGTTCAAGGACCTATTTATCATAATATCTATGAAGTTTGCTTTTGAAAGTTTCTTAGATTTTTCCGAACTTAGTACCAGAGTTTCTTAAATTTTCGGCCATCGTAGTACTAGTTTCTTATAAACCAATTTCTTATAAAAAAACGTGTATTTCACTCTAGACTTATCAGCTTCGCCTCGTCATTGCAACTACTACCTTAACTATTACCCCCCCCCCCCCATTGCTGACACTAAGACTAATCAGAATGTATATCGAAAATTCAGCAAATGCAAAAGATTGAACAAGATCCAGACTCTATATTGCAGCGGCTAGTGTAAAACGCAGGCCATGCAGGTTAATAAAACGCGGGTTAAATCGTGCGGGTCGAAACTAGCTGCCATGGGCATACTGGCTTTAGGCTTACAGCCTACTGATGTTGCAAGTACGATATTCCCTGATTACAGAATTACGTTGCGCATTGCGTAAACCACTGCTTTTTCAAATGGTTTCAAAGATATGTGTTATCGCATGAAAATTTCCAAAGAATACGTTTCTTCTAAAGGTTTCTAATCGTCATAAAGTACCGAAGGAAGTATCAATGATCCTTTTGATTTGGGGAGTTTTGAATGAGATTTCTGTAATGCTGTTAGCCCTTTTAACAAAAATAAATCAATTCTATATCCAGAGCTTTAAAAATTTAAGAAACTCATAAGAAACTTTTGGTAGCAGAAATGGCCTAAGATTTAAGAAACTGGCTACCAAGCTCAGCATTGGATGCATATTTTAGGCCATTTTTGCTACCAATTCTTATGAGTTTCTTAGATTTTTAAAGCTCTGGATATATAATTGATTTATTTTTGTTAAAAGGGCTAACATCATTAAGGAAATCACATTCAAAACTTCCCAAATCAAAACGATAGTCGATACTTCCTTCGGTACTTTATGACGATCAGAAACCTTTTAGAAGGAACGTATTTTTGAGACATCTTCATGCGATAAGACATATCTTTGAAACCATTTGAAAAAGCAGTGGTTTACACAATGCACCACGTAATTATGTAATCAGGCACAACGTAGCCTTTGGACTATCGTACTTGCAACATCAGCAGGCTGTAAGCCTAAAGCCGTTATGCCAATGACCGCTAGTTTTGACCCGCATGGTTTAACCCGCGTTTTATCAACCTGCATGACCTGCGTTTTACACTAGCCGATATTGCAGAACGATATTACCAGATATTACTGAAGCAAGCTAGTTGCTGTATTCTTCACACGTTCATGTTCATACGACTAAAATTAATAATAATTTTCAATCAAGGTGTTCTATTTTTAACATGGCTTCCTAGGAGGGCTAGCCCTCTTTGCCGAGATCTCAACCTTTTGGTCTAATCCGTTGTAAAATTCTTTTTCGTTTACATGAGAGGAAGGCTAACCCTCCTAGGCGAGATCTCGCTATTGAGTACCCGAGATCTCGCCTATAAGGAGGGCTGGCAATTTCCCATGTAAACGCAATCAAGAGGGCTAGCCCTCCCCTACTAGGCGGGCTGGCAGAAACAATAGAATCAATGCTGAACAATAGGATTCAAATTGTTGGCGCCATTATGTCTAGCCCTCCTAGAAGGGCTAGCCCTCTCCATGTAAACGCAGAATAATTCCAGCCCTCTCCATGTAAACAGGCCCTTAGTATCGCGCGGCATTGGGGTCAAAAATATTTCGTCGTACCTTCTTGTCGTCGGGAAACGCGACCACGAAACCCGGGTTTCGTCACTTGATGAATTTACCACCACGAAACCCGGGTTTCGTCGTCGTAAAATGCAACGACGAAATCTAGGTTTCGTTGCCATGTTCAAATCACAGACGACGAAACCTAGGTATCGTCGTCTTATCCTCGTTTTCAAATCACGCTGCAAAANGGTTTTGCAGCGTGATTTGAAAACGAGGATGCGACGACGATACCTAGGTTTCGTCGTCGTGATTTGAAAACGAGGATGCGACGACGATACCTAGGTTTTGCAGCGTGATTTGAAAACGAGGATAAGACGACGATACCTAGGTTTCGTCGTCTGTGATTTGAACATGGCAACGAAACCTAGATTTCGTCGTTGCATTTTACGACGACGAAACCCGGGTTTCGTGGTGGTAAATTCATCAAGTGACGAAACCCAGGTTTCGTGGTCGCGTTTCACGACGACAAGAAGGTACGACGAAATATTTTTGACCCCAATGCCGCGCGATACCTTAGTACCCCTTATTAGGCAACGGACAACGGGAAAGCGAAATAACAGGACAGCTTCACGAAGTAACGGAAAAGCCTCCACCTAACTTCTACAGTCCTTCGCAGTAGGATTCCAATGTACTGCTGATTACCCAAAATTGCATTAACCTGATTTCTGTAAGTTTGTTAATCGCACCCAACGTAGGCCAATATTATTAATCTTATTGGAAAGCAGATTAACGAAATTGAAGAACGTAGTTATTTCCCCACAGAATTTAAATTTCATTAGGAGACAGCCACTCCTACTCCTTTTTGAATGTAGAACATATCTACACCCAGATAATCTTTGATTTGAACAGTTAAAGCGCAGGCGGTTTAACAGCGTGGTCCCAACTGTTAATTTGGTTACCATTTTTGCAGATCATTGTTTGCAAAATTTATCGGAAAAAGGGGGGAATTTAGCAGAAATTCAGAAAATTATTAGAATAGGAAGGGGCAAAACGTGACATTGTGGGGAAGAATTGGGATTCTTTTTGGTACACTTTGAGCAATCAGAGCTCACATAGACCAAAGACCTGCATATTTATTCAGTTATAAATTGTTAATCGACGAAAGGGGGTGTCGGGGGGATTTACCCGAAATTCAGAAATGTCTAAGATAGGATAGGAAAGGGTGAAACGGGTCATTTGCGGGGCAAATGAGAAATTTTATTTGTTTCTACAATTTTTTTGGGCAATCAGGGCTCAAAGAGACCTAAAAAACGAAGATAGCTTATGGAAAAGTAGCTTTTCAGATCAGATTTCCTTCATTGAAGTGAAGCAAGTATAAAGGGAAACCGTTATTAATGTGGGTTACTAATTGAAGCCCAACCCTTTTTCATTTTGGCCAAATCAAGCCTATATTTATTTTCTTATCATTTTAATGCAGATCATCAGATATTTTACAGAATATTCCTACTTAGAAACTTGGTCATTTTTGGAAGTCTCAAAATGCGGTTCTCTATTTTTCAAATTTCGATGACAGTACATTTCACGTAAAATTAGGGCTAAACAGTGCAATAGTTCCTTCAATATTGACCTTCCATTTGTATCTCTTACCGAGATTTAGGTAAGAGCTATGACCTTATGTCACTTTAGTCAAATGAGATCTTTATTTAGTTTATATATGCGTCTTTCTACAGTTACCAGGCCCGTGGGAACAAGCCTCATATTGGGGGGGGGGGGGCTGCGAGCGGAGTGATCAAAATTGCCCTTACGAAAAGTTTTTAAGAACACGTCCTTAAGATCACCGGAAAACGCCCCACTTGTAAACAGTGCACGACTTGATAGATGAAAATATGATGATATTCCGATACCGAATTGATGAAGGTCATGATTGACAAAATACTGCCTGGGGAATTTTTAGAAAATGGCTCTTCAAAATCGGCCAGAAATTAATGTATTTTCAAGTTTGCTTTTTGCAGCGTTTTTCCAAAAGAGAAAGTAGCAAATATTGCAAATTATTGTGGCCCACCAGCCTCCCGGTTCCGACGGGCTTGTTTACAATTATCCATCTTATAAGATTCTTCAAAACCCTACTGATTCCTTTCACCTTGAGCTGAGGTGCTTTTCACTGGTTGTCAGGGAATGCTGCGAGTTCACCTTAAGCTAATATTTGCTCAATAAGTCATAGCTGTACTAGGGACTGTTATGCTTTGCGATGAAGACGAAATTAATTATCTCAAATATTTGCGATTAACAGTCCCCTGCAAAGACTTTGTCGGTATTGCACTCGCCATACTTTGATCTCAACAAGATACCCCATGATATTTATTAGAACTCACTTTAAGCCTTCCTAAGTCTTGGCGTCTTTGCATTCGTACCCTGTAATGTGCTGATCTACAACTCAGATTTACCTAGTAACCGTGCGGAGGCTTTTAAGGTATTTATCTGTTGTTTACCAACGTCTGAGTCAAGTAAACAAACTTTGGAATATTCTGTGTCCTACCCTCTTTGTAAAAAGCATCTGAACAGGAGAAAAAGGTTACAGACAATTTTTAGCCATAGCAGATCATTTTGGCCAGTAGACCTTTGCACAGAGGTCTGGGACGGCGCGCAACTTTTCTGGAAGATGGCGGATACGCTGCAAGGGGAATCCTCTTTGCAATGCAAACGCTGAATTGCAGTCGTAGTGGGAGAAGTTGTGAAAGAAATATCGTACCTAAATCATAGTATAGAAAAGTATAGATCATTGTTTGTTTCTCAACATACACTACCGCAATAGTATCCTTCCATAATATGTAATAACTTTCATTCACGAACAAAAATCTAAAATTTTGCCGAGGGTCCTCGATCGACTTCATGAATCCAACTTCACTAAAACAAGTCGAAGAAATAAAACTATGTCCTTGTAAACTATGCTAGATATCACTGTAACATGACAATGACAGGTAACTCTATATTTCATGTTTGCAGGCCTTTCTAGTCGTCGATGTGCCCAGATGTGCCAGAAAGGAGGGAAATTCGCAACTTTCTTTCCTTCTTAATTTTTTATTTTTTTTATTTTATTTTATATTTTATTTTTTTGGCTCTGGTGCCCAGGGTACCATTACGACTGCAATTCAACCTTTGTATCCGCCATCTTCCAGAAAGTTGCGCGCCGTCCCAGGCCTCTGTGAAAATGTCCATTGGCCAAAATGATCTGCTAAAAATTGTCTATAGCCTTTCCCTCCTGTTCTGATGCTTTTTACAATCAATTTACAGCTATCCTACCGCTTTCTGCTGCTTTTTGAAAAAAGGAAACTGATTTACCCTAATGCCTGACTGGCTTAGACAACTCCGAAATTGGAAATTTTGCAATTCAGTTCAAGAATCCTTTGATGCTAAGTGTGAATCTAGGTGTCTATAGAGGATTGCTGTCCAGTGCAAAGATTTTTCATATGCAAATACCGTGTGAGTAAAAAATGAGTCGAAAATTTCAAGTGATGTTAAATTTTTTTCTTGTTTGAGGTGTTCCATCGAAGATCGAATTGTTTTTATTCAAATAAAACTTTACAAAAACGAATTACTTAAGACACTACATATGAACGACTTTACAACACTACAAGGACGATACCACGGGGAGCAAAAGACCATGACTACCCCGAAGATAGAATTAAATCTAGTTAACATCGACCAATAGTTATCAATAATCTAGTTAAAACTATTACAAACGACCATGTTTCTTAATTAGAGCCCTATTCTGAACTATTACCATTTATATCCTTCATTAGGTACCAATACTTCAAGATTCTCAATTTTGGGTGCCAGAAGTTTATTCATCAATAATTCAGCCCCATCAAACACCGCCAAGGAAAGTGAGTCGAATGCAATCAACATTAGATCGTGAAATTTACTCACGAACGCAAGATACTTCGTATTTACAAGCTGCTGAAAATGATGTAAGCCATAATTTATTTATTGACTATTTATTTTTGCAATTTAATCGTTTTCCTTCACCGGGTTGACTGTTATCGTTTTGCACTGGAAGTACACTCTTCCAACTTGTATGTTTATACTATGTGTCCAAAAAGATTAAAAAAATATATATTCTGCGGTTTATCTATACTTATTGTTGCAAAACGAAGTCAAGCAATAGACAATAACGCTAAAGATGGTGACCGCGCAAAGCATGCTGGTAAAAAGCTCCCTGACGATCACCTAACGACATAGAACTCTTGGTCTGCTGTTTCGACTAGCTAGCTGTGGTAAAGTTCGGAAGAAGTAATTAATGTAAAAAAATAAACAAATATATACTAAAATTTGTAATTCGAACGCGAATCTTTAATTAATATTTCAATTCGAATCAAAACTTTACTTTTTCTGCTTTGGAAGGTTTCACTACAAACCATGTTGCATTCGAATTCAAGGTCGATTCGAATTAAAGCTAGCTAGTCGAAACGGCAGACCAAAAGTTTTACGTCGTGAGGTGGTCGTCAAGGAGCTGTTTGCCAGCATGCTTTGCAGCAAAACACAACAGAGTCTTTGGAGCCGCCATCTTTAGCGTTATTCTCTATTTTCCTCCTATTTTGAAACGCAACAGCTCATAGATTAATGTTGTAATGAAATATCAGAATCAATATGCAAAACCAAGAAGCTTAAACCTAAATGTTCTTATTTTTCTGATAATTTCAGATCTAATCTAAGCCTTTCGTAGAAACGATTTTATTTTCCTAAAGGCTAGTTTGCAGTCAGTGGAATTTTCCGAACGGGCGAAATTTTACACAATAAAAGGTTAGTCAGGCGTAACTTCTATTCAAATTCAAAGTGACATCTCCTCTCGTAAACCATAGAATTCCCGTCCGCTAGGAAAATTCAACTGACTGGAAATCAGCCTTAATGAGCTCTCGAGAAGATACCCTATTCTGTGTAGCATGTTGAAATCACATCATATTTAACATTTGTTTTTGGAGGGCCCCTTGAAAAGCAGCCACAAGGCTGAAGTGTCACCCTCCCTACTAGATTGAAATATGAAAATAATATGAAGTATGAAAATATGAAATACCGTGTTTTTTCATAGGTTTTATTTCCAAAGTCGAAACTAAATTACAAATGATATTTGCTGATAAAAGCCCTTGCAAAAATATCTTTAAGTTGGCCCCTCCTTGTTTCGATGGTTATTTAAAAAAATCAGCTAATTATAATTTTTCAGATAAGTGGTACATTTTTTACTCAGCTGTTAGACCAACTTCTCTTTTGTATTATTTAGGTGTTTGAAGGCGAGTCAGCTGGGAGAAGAAGATCTAGTTTACAAAGTAGATACACTGGACTACAAAAGGCAAGATTAATGAGTGGCGATTATCGAGGAATGTTGAATTTTTCATTGCAATACAGGCAGGACAGGTATTGTTGAAGCCTTAATCTCTCCTGATTTAGCCAATCTGAAAGGGGCTCGGTCAACCGTCCTATCGGGCGTGTGCAATGTTTTGGTTCAGAAGAATTTCATGGTCCAAAATGATGGGGTAGGCAAATGCTATCTTTGTATAAAGCAGGCGGGCTGACCAAGCTCTTCTTTGCAAAGATATTTAGCCAGCTACTAGACATTTCTATGCATAGCATATGTTTATCGTATATTCATCGTAAAGAAATGTCTGGGAAGCAAAAAGACTTGATGCACCAAGAAAACAATTATTCTTCTAGTCTCGATAAGTATCCATTGCTGTCCTTTAGAACCCCTTTTCGGTTGCAGCAGGAGTGAGTTAGCCATTTCGATTGCTGGATAACTTGTTCGGATTGGTTTGGTGAAAGAAATGCTAGTGTCAGGAAAAATTAAGAAAATGGTTCCGCTACTTACCGTGATTTTCAAGTTCTGTACTACAAGATGACTTTTCAAATACCCTTGTTTGCAAGTGCTAATCTTTTCTGTGATTGCTATTGCTACAAAATCAGCAAAGGCTGCAAATCTTTGAAAAGGTGACGTAAATGGCTATTATGTATATAATTCATAATATATGTATATATAATTCACACCCGACCATCCCCCCCGGGCAGCCCGGGGTCGAAGAAAATTGATTGCACCATTCCCCGGGGGCGGGAGAAATTTTCTTGGCGAATCCTAGTAACTGTTTAATGTGAAAGCTCCTGGTGGTGTCAAATGCCCCGGGGCCGGGGAAAAATGGACAGTCAAATGCCCGGGGGCCGGGAATATTTTTTTTGCAAATACCCGGAGGTGTCCCGGGGGGGATGGTCAGGGTAGGAATTGAACGAGACATTACCTCTATCTTTGAATTGATGGCTTGGAATGAACCTTAGCTGGATACCGTGGACGTTTTAGATATCTTTATTATTTCTAAAAGGCAGCGTTTTTTTAATTTCAACTTATTTTATGTTGTGACGTCATCAGATTTGTAAATCGTAAACCAACGAAGGGACGTATATCCGCCTGCCATCATATTAGAGACCACCATTTTTGCTCAGTTGATTTGGAAGCTACGATGATTTTAATTTTTTTCAAACTATGCTTGAATTCTTTTAGAAAAAGAAAACTGTTGTAAATGTGATCATAATCAAGGTACCAAAAAAATTAACGGTAGAATTACAGCAAAGCGCCTATAGTTTTTTTCAAGCCATTCAATTGAAAAATAGAAATAACAGCCATTTACACCAGCGTTTTTAAAGATTTGGAGCATAACCTGTCAAAAATCTGTCCTTTGTTAACTGTTACAAGATTTAATACAATACTTGCTTGTCTCATAATAATTTTATTTTGCTTCTTTTTCAGGGCCCTGTTAATGGTTACTGTATTAAAAGCAGAAGGACTACCGCCAAGAAAAGACGGAGAATGCATAGACCCATTTGTCGATATACAATTACTACCGTATTATAAAAGAAAAAACCACTCAGAAGTTCATCAAAAGACTTTAAATCCTATTTTTAATCAAACATTCGAATTTGAAGTACCACCGTATGAAATACGAGGACAGCAAATTCAATTCACAGTATTAGATTTTAGTCAGCAACTGAATCACAACACAATTGGCACTGTTATGTATGACGTAGCTGGTTTGGATTATGACGCTTTGAAAGCATCAAAAGAATTTATTTTATGGCAGAGAATAGTTAAGGTTTGTATTCCCATTTGATTTTAATTTATTTCCGTCCAAGGCAAGAAATACCGGTGGGTGACCCGAAGAATGGGCGTTTGCCGAATTGAGCATAGGGCTCAAATCTTTAAAAAGGTGGGTGTAAAAGTCTTTTACATTTGTCTTTGAATTAAATGCCTTGAAAAGAACTTGGGGGTACTTTCCTGTAAATCTGCCGTGGAAATTTTTTGATATCTTGATTGTTTTCAAAATAGCGGCATTTATTGTATTTGAGGCTATGACGTCATCAAATTTCTAAATCCTAAACCAGTAGAGCGACAGATTTCTGCTTGCCACCGTATTGTAGACCTTCATAAACTATGGTTTTCTTGGGGATTTTGTCATTTTTCCTTGATCAATTTAGGATTTACGATGATTTTAATTTTTTCAAAATTTTCCATGAATTCTTTTACCAAAAATATAAACGCCGCCATTTTAAAAATAATCAAGATATCAAAAAATGTCCACGGCAGATTTAAAGTAAAGTACCCTAAGTTCCTTTCAAGCTATTCAATCCAAAGAAAAATGAAATAGAATTTTACACCCACCATTTTTAAGACTTGAAAGATTTGAGCCCTATGCTGCCGAATTGTACCATTTTGATTTATAAACTGATTTCAATGAATCATCGATTAATTTGGTATATAATGTTCTGCTTAGATGGTTACCGAGTTGAATTCAGCCCGTGTTGAGTTTCAACTCGGCCTCCTTCGTGTAAACGCGATGAAGGCTTACACCGTCAACCGAATTGAAACTCAGCCCGTGTCGAACTCAGCATGGGCTGAAATTTCTCATGTAAAGGCCCTCTTAGGTGTGAAAATTCATTTCGGGGGCTATTTGCAAAATATTTGATCAGTTGTTTACCCGACACGGAATTGGTTTTCTTAAAGACAAATGACGGAGATATAAGGCGACTTAAATCAGGGGCCTGGGCAATCCAAATATAGCCTATTGTATTCTATTGTATTTGATGACCTCGAGAGATTATCGAATGTACTGGACAATGAAGGCACTCAGACATCTTTTGTTCTATTTTTAAACTAGGCGCTATATATCCGTCATTTGTCTTTAATTAAGGCAAAATATCACTGAGTAGTTAATCTTGTTGGACAGTTAGGTCTCCGGTTCCGGTTCTTGACTAATTACAATATGTATAGGACCTAATTGTTTCGCTATTATTTAAAAAATCAATCCGTACCGGAGGGACAATAGACGATTGCGCTAAAGATGGCGGACAGGACTTTTTTTACCATGATGCTTTGCATTGGTTTGAATTCCTATTGATTTGATTGGTTGATTTCTTCAATGCCGCAAAGGATCATGGTAAAACTTTTCCTGACACCATATTTAGCGCAATCGTCTATTGATGAGCTATTTCGCAACCATTTTGAAAAGAAGCAAGATATAACAAAATGTCCAAGGCAGATTTACAGCAAAGTACCCTAAGTTCCTTTCAAACCATTTAATTCAAAGAACAATTTAATATAATTTTACACCCACCTTTTTAAAGATTCGAGACCTATGCTCTAGAGTTGTTGACGACTTTGCTCTGTGATTATTTTAATTCGATAATTCGACATACATAAAAAATGTAGTATCATTTATGATCATACATTTCGGCGGACGCCGATAAGTTTTTTGGCTCACCCGATAGTTCATCTTACGCGCCATTGGCATGACTCCTTAAAACGGATCTTTTAGATAGGAATTTTGCGTTAAGATCAATGGCTTTAATTGAACTTTAGATTCTTTAACGTAATTCTGCCGTGGGCATACTTGATATGTTGATTTTTTCAAAATTACTATATTTTAACATGTTGATAATGCAAGATCTCGAAAGAAGTCAATCCAGCATAACTGGTAGGTTTTCAAGACGAAAGAGTAGGGTATTCGAGAAATTCCTGAATGCCTACAGTGTTGATTGTAAACACAACTTTGTCATTTCCTGGTTTGCGATTTAGCAATCTAATGATGTCACAATCTTAGGGACGGGTCATTGATTCTTACAAGGGAAGTGGTGGAACAAATTTTCAAATATTTGATGGAATTTTCACCCCCCCTCCCCCCTCTGATTTACATGAAAATTTTGGTCCCACCTCAAACATTGCAGAAAATCTTTTGAACCCCTTCCCAATACCCATATATAGGGTAAAAATGGCACTGTAATGTCACGATTGCCATTGCATGAAGATGTACATCGTCACAGCTGTTAGTACATGAGCAAAAAAAAGCCATTTCAAAGGAGATGAGAATCGAGCACAGAGAAACTGGATTAATAACAAGCAGTTGCATGTAAAAATTACTTTAAGAGGAACTAGTGTTAGAAATGAACACTTAGAAATTGAAGAACTAAGTTTTACTTCCTTGAGAACTACTTTTTAGATATTAACAGAATTTACCTCAAATTGTTTTCATACCCCCTCCTTAAAATGTGCTTTATTTTTCGTCCCCCCTCTCTTTCAGTAGGTAAAGTTTTGGTCCCCCCTCCCAGATGTCTTCCACCCCCTCCCCAGGAGGAAATAATGACCGGTCCCTAAGACTAGCTGAATTAGGAAGGTGTCAGTTTGAAAGTATTTAAAGGGTCTGTTTCAACCAGCATGCCTTGCACGTGCCATCTCTTGGTTTGTCTTTGTTGTCGCCATTTTCATGGGCCATGAAAATGGCGACAACAAAGGTCAGCCAAGAGATGGCACGTGCAAGGCATGCTGGTTGAAACAGACCCTTTAAGTTATCAAAAGTGTTCACTCATATCTGCTTTGAATTGCAGCCAGAGCAAGCTGAGAGGAGATCAGCCATCAAAGCAACGTTATCAAAAGAAAAAGAAAACTCAGAAAAAGATGATAATGCCATGCTCATAATGTTGTCTCTGACATATTTAAAGGCAGCTGAAAGATTGACTGTTACGATAAATCGAGCAAGAAATTTGCCGTTGGCTGACAGGAAAGGTAGATTAGGTGAGTGATGTGCTTTAAAGGGAATCTAAGCATATAAAAATAAATGTTGTGAGCGACGTGTGGCAATAGTTTCAGCAAATATACATAAAATTCTGTGTTAAATAAACTATAATGCCAAGATTTAAAAACACTAAACGTATCGGGCATAACCTTTCATCAGTAGAATTAAACGTTCTGCTAAGTTGTAGAATTCGAGGTTCTAATAATGTGGCGTTCCTAAATATACGGCTAATTTGTTTTGTTAAATAATTTTTAAATGAATACGTCCTAGTTCATTACAGCTACTGTTTAGGCCTCCTGGTTCGTGAGTTCCTAGCCTTGAGATCCACTGATTTTCACGGTGTGCAAGAGCGTCGAAACAAAGCATATAAAAGTCGCTCAAGCCACTTGCAGTCAACTTTTAGCCTATCAGATATCAGTATGTTCTGTTGACATAGATCAGTTACCCAAATAAGGTTCGGTACATGTCTCGACCTATTGTCTTTGCACCGCTATTTTTATCATCAAAAGCTTATATATACTTAGATTCCCGTTAACCAGATGCGATAATCGCGTTTACGTTTAATTCTAATGGGAACACCCTTGTCTAAATCAAGCAAAAGAAGTTTTCCGCCAGTTACATTAGCGCGAATAAAAGTTAGAGAAAAATTTGTAATTTCAACCTTCAGTGAGAGATTAGGTACCTTAAACCTTGAAATGATTTTTCGTCAGCAAATTTTCGTGGTTGAAAAGGGAAATTCAGTGAAAGAGAAATAACGAGAGCTTGTGAAAGTCCTAAGGCCATAAGTCATGAACAAAGGAGCTATTCAAAGTTCAGGTGACTATATCCGAAATTTCATGCATTACTCTTGGTACGCATTCAACAAGGACGACTTTGCTAGATGAATTTTTCCAAACAAATGCTTCGAAAAGGAGATCAGATTAATATAGGGTGACACATATAATATTTTAGGGCGACACATATCTATTTAAAAAGAAATTCATGTATAGTTTTGTTTTTTACCTCATCATATAAATGACATAATTTTCTGTGTTTGTAGATCACCATTATGTGTCAGTTTCATTGCGAAAGCAAGGCAAGAACGTTAGAAAACAAAGGACCTCAGTTGTGAAACACGACCCAAACCCAACCTTTGGTAAGAGTCTCATTTTTGATGTCGGAAAAACTGAAATTGAATATTGCACTTTAGTTATTAAAATACGACACCATGGTGAAATGAACAGAGACAGGACTTTTGCAATATTATGCGTTGGACATAATGCACAAGGAAGTGAGGCTTCGCATTGGAGTGATATGTTAGAAAGGGATGAATGTGTCTCGAGGTGGCACCGAATGGTACGGATTGAGCCAGCTGATAACAGTGCGAATGATTAATCAAATAATCAGTGATTCTAAATGGATGTCAAGGGAAAGTACAGGATGAAAATACACACTGCCATATAATCCTACTTCTCTCAACGATATGGTAAGGATCTAACCACAGGGGGTCCAGGCGTATCCTCTAGCGAGTATCCTAGTTTTCTTTGCTTCCCTGTGATCCGGATTATGAAAACAATACCTGTGTAATTTGAGATCCGGACTATAACAACAACAGCTCGACCGTAACGATGACGTAACCCGATCTCACATTACACAGGTGTTGTTTTCATAATCTGGATCACAGGGGAGCAAGGAAACTAAAACTAGGGTACTCGCTCGGGGATACGCCTGGACCCCCTGTGATCTAACCTGCATGATAACATTGCTAACGAGCAGATAAGAATCAGCTATTTAATCGGATGTCAAGGGAAAGTACGGATGGGAACACTCACTGATGTAATTGCAGAGCGGTCCGCGAGTACATTCCTACATTCCTGCAAGAAAACACACATAACTGGCAAATGACATGGCATGTAGCCTTGGTTGTCTAAGGGATGGTACGGATTGAACCTTCTGGTAATTGTGCAAATGGGTAATTAAACAAATGATGCACTACTGGATCCCAAGGGAAACTAGAAGAAGGAAGACGCACTGGATGTAATTGCCAAGTGACCCGCGATTACAGCCCTACTTGTCTCAAGAAAACACAGATTGATATAACTGCCAAACGACACGCCATTTTGTCTTGCTTCTCTCGAGGATGGTACGGATGATCATGAGATCCAGGTAATGAAACGAAAATTGTCTTTGATACACTGGATTACGTAGAAAAATTGGGAAAGCATTGTCATGGGAAAGTGGAAAGGTTTTCATAATAACAGTAGACGATTTCCTAGAACAACATTATTGCTGTAACATCAATTTTACCAGTAAATTACTATTTGAAATCACAAACTTCAGAAAATCTGACAGCTCGAACATTATCTGGTTGATCCAGTCTTTCGAGGTCAAATTAATGCCATTACCTTACAGAAAATTTACTTGAAAGATAAAGAGTCAAAAGTCATAAAAAATTCCCAGTTAGCTTTATTTTTCATTGCAGCTATTTCTTGTGTTTTAAGTTAAATTTTTATTTTGTGACTATTAGATTTTCCGATTGAAAATTAGCAGTGCTAGTTTTGCCGAATTTAAGTTTTCCGTTAAAATGCTGCTTACTTTTTTAACGTGAAAAATTTCCACAAAGAGGGATGCTTCAATTGGTACATCATTCGAAGAAAATTCTGCCTAATACAAATAGTCGTGGTGGGTTTTAAAACTTTTAAAATCTGCAGGGTTTGACAAAATATTTTATATCTGGGATCAAAAAAGTCTTTGAAAAATTCTGTGAGAACCTGGTTCTCCAAAACAGTATCCACTTTTTGACAGGTCATGATATATAATGCATTGGACAAATTTTGGAGAGTGATTACAGTAAAAACCTGCATATAAAAACCTACCTTTTTTTAAACCAAGCTGTTTTGGTTCTTATGTAAATGATAACATTCATGAAATCAGGAGGTAGGTTCTTAAATCAGGTTCTTAAATCTTCTCAGAAAATTTTTTTTACAACAATGTTTCGTTCTTTACAGTCTTTAAAATGTTTAAAATCAAAATACACGTATTTTTTTTATAAGAAACCGAATGTTAATGTTGTAAAAAGCGGCTCAGACTAGATAAGCTTTGCTTTTTCTGAGTCGTATAAGTTATACGTCGTATTTAGTATTTTTTATAAACAAAGTTTGAATTGAATGTTTTCATTTTACACAATAATCAAATTAATGTTCTGGATTGTCACAGGCTGAAAACTATATCAATGTATCTGTTCTTCAAAATAAGAATCTAATACAAGCACCAGGGTGAAAAGGTTCTTTCATAAAGGAGTAAATATTGAGGATATCAGGCTGTAGGTTCTTATTTGAGGAAGGTTCTTATGTGCGGGTTTTTATTATATTAATCTGTAGTCACAGTCGTTAGTAATACTTAGGGAATTTTGTCGATTTTTCGGCTGATTACTTCTCGAGTCATAAACAGTGTTTTGAACATTATTTAGTCTGGAAACAGCCTAGATTGATTGAATAACACCCATCAAAGTTTCTAAAGACTTTGTTTGAAATTCAAAGAGAAAATTTAGGATGTCGACGTATCATAAAATGATCAATTTCCCCATTTTTCTTGTGTTTCTTTCTTATCCCTTTTCATTCCTTTTTTCTTTCTTTCTCGAGACCTTACAAAATTTCTGAGGCCACGTCCACACGTATCCGGATATTTTGAAAACGAATCTTTTTTTATCCGTTTTGGGTTCCCGTCCACACGAAGACGGCGTTTTCGGTCACCGAAAACGAAGCTTTTCGAAAACGGTCTCCAGAGTGGATATTTTTGAAAACGCCGTTTTCCTGTTGTCGTGTGGACGGGTGAAAACGGAGCTTTCCGAAAACGCTGACGTCACGGCCTCGACTCCACATTTCATCCAATATGGCGGACGATTTTGCTGCAATGCTGNATACTTAGGGAATTTTGTCGATTTTTCGGCTGATTACTTCTCGAGTCATAAACAGTGTTTTGAACATTATTTAGTCTGGAAACAGCCTAGATTGATTGAATAACACCCATCAAAGTTTCTAAAGACTTTGTTTGAAATTCAAAGAGAAAATTTAGGATGTCGACGTATCATAAAATGATCAATTTCCCCATTTTTCTTGTGTTTCTTTCTTATCCCTTTTCATTCCTTTTTTCTTTCTTTCTCGAGACCTGACAAAATTTCTGAGACGATTGGTGCTGTGGTCTGCTATTTTTTCCACCTATGTTTAAAAGTATGTCAAGCATCGGAAAACCCACAGGAAGCGAGAAATAATTATTTTTAGCTCTGCGCAAACACGAGGGCAATGTCGTATTTATGAATAGCATCATCAGAAGTATCTTAGTTGTTTTATATTCAGCATTTCGTAATTAGGGCCGCTAAATTCTTAAATTCGGGCTTAAGTTCTTTACGTAATGGCAGAATAATTCAGCACTAGTCACCTGGGCTGACAAGTCCCATTTAAACAGGCCCATATATCATATATCTTCGTGTTCTATAGCCATTGATTCCCTTTATTCTGCTTGTTGAAAAGCGATACAGAAATATTCATGAGAAAGAAACTCTCGATACTTTGAAGTTAATTTTGCTCAGATGTAGACGTGTCGTTGTTAATATGCCTAACAATCTGTGTTTGTATTATGCGTGAGCAGCATACCGTAAAAGCTCTATTTAGCCCCCCTCTCTAATAAGCCCCTCCCTTCTGAGTCAAAATTATAAATAAGCCCGAAGATTTTCCGTTTTTCTAGATAAAACAATTTGGATGTTAATTTTGATATGGTTTGGGATTAAAACTGCGTTGAATTTGTGTATTTGACTGACTCGTAAAAGTGCATCTTGACTCGTAAAAGTGTATGTATGCAAAATATGAGGTAAAAGACCTAAAAGCTATCTTTTATAGCCTTGTCATTTGACTTTGTGAATCCCTCTTTTAAGACCCCCTCTGGAGTCTCCGAAATGAAAGAAGCCCCCGGGAGCTTAATAGAGCTTTTACGGTAGGCGTCAAATCTTTCTAAAAGATTGCACAAATGGTTATTGCATCTTATTTTGCTACAATTCTGTTTTTGCCATTTTCATTTCTTAATTATATTCAGAATTCCCGTGGGCAATAGTACACCAAGGGTGTATCACTGTAAAAATTTCATAAGTAGTGAGCCACCTTAACCTTAGTAGAATTGTTTGTTTTGAACTTATTTTTAGTTGGCAGTGAAGCACCTTAATTTTTTCTTCATTTGAAAAAGGGTTAATAGCGTTTTTTATTTATAAAACAACACTATTAACCCTTGAAAAAATGTAGAAAAAATTAAGATACAACGCTAGTAGTACCCTTTCATTCAAAATTTACTTTTTGACATTGCTGGAGAACAAACGAAGTGCTTTGTTTGAACAAGGGCAGTATGAAGATAGAAATGTGTAGGCCTAAAGCCCATTAGTGGTTTCATACCTTCAGTCCTTTGTTGGCTTTAAAGTATTCTTTATATCAATCTAATTTTAAAACCATGGTTGTCATTCTTTTGCGTTGGCCTGCTATCGAATCCTAATCGAAATTGCCAGCTTCGCTGCAACGATCTCTTCTAACCGAAATGTACTTAGGCCCAAATAAAAAATGCGCCTCTCTTTCCTTCTCGTTTTCGTTCCCTCCTGGAGGCGCATTTTTTATTTGGGCCTAACAATATGGCGGTTAGAAGAGATCGTTGCAGCGAAGCTGGCAATTTCGGTTAGGATTGGATAGCAGGTCAATGCAAAAGAATGACAACGATGGTGTTAACATTAGATTGATATAAGGAATACTTTAAAGCCAACAAAGGACTGAAGGTATGTTGACTAATGGGCTTTAGGCCTACACATTCTATCTTCATACGCCCTTGGTTTGAAGCAACCACGTTTTTTTGCCTTTCCTGTGCTATAAATCAGCAACCACCTGTCAGATTGGCTCAAATAAGGACTCTAACTCTATGTTGAAGCCTACCCTATGTAACTGTGTAAAAAATGGGACAATTGAAGTTGCAGCTCCTTCACAGCAGCCACACAAACGGGGCACACCTTTTTGGGGACACCCTGTAGAATTTAGAACGTCGTTAGTAATTTAGTTGTATTGTTTGTAGAATTGTTTTGTTTGTATATACTTTCAATGTGCAATGAGATATAATATTTATACTTCTAAAATTATATTTTTATCACTGTATTTTAATAACGATTTTCATATTCAGTGAATATTATGTCAATATCTTGTGGCCTATGTAGCTAGTATTTAGCGTGTTGTCAACATCAGTTTAAATGATATGCCAACTCAATGTTTAGCTTGGAAGTATTTTCTTATATGGACATAGACACACAGTATCTTGCCTACCGAATGAACAGGCCTCTGAAGCTGAATTCACACTAGCCTGTGTCCCAGACCCCTTGACAAGAACAGAAAGGAAACTTTCCTTTCTCTTCAAGGGATCTGGAACATAGGCTAAATTCACACTTGAGGCAACTTTGTGGTGCGATGCGACGCGGCACGAAAAATTTCGATTAATCCATCTGTGTCGCATTGACAATGCGTCGCCGTTCTTCGTTGTTATTCGGAATGCATCAAGAGAGACGCTTCAAGCATGGATAGTTAGACACCGCAGGTGTGCTTCTATGGAGGAGCGCCACAGCTTTTATGCTTCTGCGGAGGAACAATATATGTAGTTCTGCGGAGGAGGTAGCGAAAGAGATAGAAGGAAAGAATTTTGCTCCTTCTTCATTGTCGTTTCTTTCGTTTGCTACCTCCTCCGCACCGGTATAAAAAGTTCCTCCGCAGAAGCACACAAGCTACGGCGCTCCTCGATAGAAGCACATCTGCGGTGTCTAACTACCCAAGCTTCAAATGTGAATTCAGATTTAAACCTTTAGAACCAGCACAGCACACAAGAGATGTAGCAATGATGAAATGAAACAGTGTTGAATGCAAATCGAGAGAGAGAGTTATTATGAAAATATACATTGAAATTAGCATCTCGTCCCCATCTCACTCAAATAATAACATCTCAAAATTATTAGTGCGGTGATAAAATATTTAGCATGCGAAACCAGACGAGTAAAGGCTGTTTTCCACTAGGCGAATTTATTCGCACGAAGCGAATTTTTGCGAGCATACGCATGCGTCCTTCACGTATGAGCTCATTCGTGGTGGCTGTTCGCAGCAGCGAAAAAGGGAGTTCGAATGGTTTCAACTTTTTCGCCGCGAAAAAAATCGCCAAGTGGAAAACCGCCATAAATACAGTTAGAAGGTAGATTCTTGAGCTTCAAAGCCTCTATCTAAAGTGATAACGCCCGCGTCACAAATCTGCAATCCCTGAGAAAGCAACTTGAATTCATAAAGCCCAATCTCCATTAAAGCGAATCGCTGGCGATCGCTGAAAAGTTCAACCAAGTTGAACTACTGGGCGAACCGCGGCGACCAGCATATGGACTGCGCATGCTCACAAGGCGTCGATCGCTGGCGATCGCTGCGATTCGCTTTAATGGAGATTGGGCTTAAGACTTCATGAAAGTTCGTAGGGGTTTTTATTAATTCATAAATTTTCGTATGAATTCGTAAGGGCATGTAGGAATTCGTTACGGTGCTTACGGCTTCCCGAAACCTCTTATGAACTATGAATTCATGCACGCTCTTAAGAATTCAGAGCGTTCTTGCGAATTTATAGTGCTTCTTACCAATCTGTTTGAATTCGTCTCCCAATTCGAGCAAAATCGTCGAATCCCTTTGAATTCGAGGGAAGCCTTACGAATGAAAATTATGTTAAGTTACGAAGGAACTGTATTGTACAGTTGTGAATGAAAAATTTGAAAGCATTCATTCGGAAATTTAAAGCCATCTACGACAGCATCACGATCTCTATTTGTATAATTGTTATCTTGGCCGCCTTGTCCGGTTTCTTTTTAAAAAAGAAATCCGGAAAAACCGTTTAGCTGTTCTTCCCGGTATATGATATTCGTTTGGCGATTGGCTTATAGAGCGTTCATAATTAATGTCAATCGAAATTCATTTCTTTTACCCCCTTCTCTTTATTGTCAACGTTCGTCAGCAAGAATTTTTTTATAAGAAATTGTATTTGAATTATTCCCGTCTTTAGCGTAATCTTGTATTACCAATGCTTCCATGATACAAATGAATGGCTGTCTATAACGATAGCACATGAACGATACAATGTGTTTGTTTTTATTCATTTATTAGAAGAGTTATTTTTGGACTATTTTCAGGGAGTTGTATCAAAGTCTAATTTGAAGCATCTAGATTATATTTATCGACAAATCTTTTCTTTATTAATAGTTTTTAGATTTGCTTCGCAGCGACACAAACGGGGGTACTTTTTTCTGAGACACCCGGTACTGTGCCTGCTTATTGAATTACGCGATGGAACTCCTTTTTTGAGTAATAATGATTGTGTGACAAGAAATTTAATACAGATCATGGTAGGACCAAGAAACAGCATACGACTAGAAAATATAGAAGTTTTACAATATAACCCAGCAAGCCATCCTTTGTGCCTTTGTGCCTTGGTGCCAATGCGTTTTTTAATGATTTCAAGTTAATCTTCAAACAAGAGTGCACATTGCACTCCTCCGAGACCTTTTATCAAATTGGCGTCTGTTTTCGGGAAGACTATCTTCATTCTTGTGTTCATCATTACTCGACGATGATGATGATGATGATGATGATGCACTCGAATGTGAACCACGTCTCTTGGGATCTGGCTTAACAACAGGGGTTACGAATGCTACTGCCTTATTTTGCGGCGCCGTTTGGTTGTTGTTGGGGGCTGCGGTAGGCTGATTGCTGGTTTCCGTGGAGGGTTGTGCATGTGTGGTTATTCCTAAAATTCGTCGAACTTCAGCGATCTAAAAGAAAGGGGAAAACGAGTTATACAACAAACATAATTATTTGTTCGTTTCTGTGTGATGCCCATATAAGGACAACCACGACGACCTCCTTCAATTAAATTCATATTAAAGAGTCATTTTTTGGGATGCTTGCGAATTTCTGTCGTTTTTCTTTCGCTACCCCCTCCGCACAACAGGTATGAAAATTCCTCCGCAGAAGCACACAAGCTACGGCGCTCCTCTACAAAAGCACATCTGGTCCAGAGCATCTCCCCCAAAACAAAATGTAAATGTGCGCCCCTGGCTAAGAAAAGAGGGGGCTAGGTGTAGCAGAGCCACATATTCAGAATAACATTTGATTCACAAACAGAATTGGTTCCTGCACAAACATTTTTCTGTGCTGGGACCTTTGGCGAAGTAAACCGAGCACGGGTAAAAGCGCGGGTAAAAGCGGTACGTATGCAAGGGATAACGGCTCGGCTAGGCTCAGTTAATGTAAGTGATTTTCTGAAACAGTGCGTGTAACAAATTTTTTACGTGCTGTGCACAAAAATGTTTAGTGAAAATGGGACTAAAATATCTAAAAACAATTACTACTGCATGCCACAATTTTTCCAAAACTCAGTGATGCAAATTTCGAACGATATAAAGGCATTCGCAAACAAAAAGGCATCTCGCTAAATTCTCATAAAATCGTTTAACGTACATTCACAATGAGGAGTCTGAACCAATTCAAATTAAACCAGGTTTCAAGCTGTATTTAACTAAACTAAATTATGTCTGAAAGCTCGTTTCGTTCCAGGGTTACCAGCAATTTTGTTACCAAGCTGTTTTTGAACATGACGGAAAAAGGACTAAAAATGTTCATCGAATCTTCTCTAATTTTCAGCTGATGAACAGTGACAACGAGCATAAACAGCCTCCAGGGTGGAAAACAAATGATACAAATGTGTTCCTCGCATTTGCATGGCTTTCTTTAGCTTCTCGGAAGATTTAAATGCACTTGCCACCATTTTGAAAACGAAACTTTGCAAAATTTGGTTGTTACTTCTAGTACTTTTTCAAGCTCTTCCGAAAACAGCTTCCAAGTAAAATCGCCAATAACTCCAGAACGATTTGACTGATTTTTTATTGACTCCGAAATTCTCAAAACGGTAGGTTTGGTAGGTTTGGAAGGCCTTCTGAACCTTCTGCTCCAAAAGGCAGAAGGTTTGGCAGACTTTGGAGAGAAGAGTTCGAATCGAACACGGTATTCGGTCTATCGAATCGAAGCCATTAGTCTGTATTGTAGTTCTGTTCGAACTCTCATTTTCGCCAAGGTGAATAAAAAACCTGCTGCTTTAAAGATTTTTGTGTTTGATTGGGAAATATATTTCCGTCTCTGCGAAGTCTACTGTTTTCAGAATTTGGTAGGTTTGGAATTACCAATCAAACACACCCTAAGTTAGCGTTTCTGCTATAAAATGAGACATAGTACGTCGAACTTGGAGGAGGATTTTGCTTGACTGTACCGGGTGACCCAATAAAAAGTGAACATTTTTCAAAAATCACCAAAACTCGATAATGTTACCGATCAAAAAAGTCTTTTTGTATTTTTGTATCAAAAATTAAATTATTTTCTATTTTCTGGAATTATTTTTTGTTTATTCCTAAAGAAAAAAACCATGAAATCGCTGCTTGAAAAAACCATCTTTTGGGCTATAGTATTGTACAAAAATCATGAGTTTTCACGAAAAAGACAGTTTTTGCGATTTCGTATGAAATTTTGAGTCCTAGATTATATAAGAGCTTAATCACAGACATAAGCGAACAAACTGAGTGGTTGGATGCATCATACATGCAATTTTATGACCAACTTCTGCAGTTTTAGAGTATGCATCAAAACCAGGTAGCTCCAAAAGCAGAAATTCCCATAAGCGCTAAATTGCAAATAGAGTTTGCAATATCTATCAAATCAATTTGAACCTTGATACAGGTGCACAAAAAGAAATTTTTAAGATCGGCAACATCATCAAATTTTCGTGATTTTTCACAAAGTTTCACTTTTTTGGGTCACCCGGTATGTTCTGGCAAACACCTACTCAAAAAAACTGTTCGATATTTGATTAAATATTGAAAAATAACGATAAAATGAACAGGCTCCATGTTAAAATACCCCTATTCCTAAGATCTTAAATTAATTTTAGACACAAGAATCTTGCAAATCTGCTGAAAATTCACTGAGTTATGAGCTTTTAAAGATCAAGTTTGTGCGAAAGCTGAAACCAGAGGCCCCAAAGCGACCTGTTATGGAAAAAAGCCCAAAAACGAGGTAAAGGAAGGTTATCCAATGCTATACCTCTCGTTAATAGCAGAGCGAACCAAATAGGATCTCAAAAGTAATTTAATTCTTGCAACCATTATCAAAAATTGCTTTTCAAACTTTGCTGAACAGAATTCCTCAAAGGATTCACACGCTTGAACTAATGCTCAAGACGGTTTGGTTATCAAAAATCCAGTTTCCAAATCCCATTTGGTTTGCCCTGAAATAAACTAGAAACAAAACAAACGACAGCCCCATACTGCATTCACTACAAATGCTATGGAGAAGCCTCTGGTTTCAGCTTTAGCACAAACTTGACCTTCAAGAGCTTGTAGCTCCATGAATATTCAGCCGATTTGCAAGATTCTGGTTTCTAAAACTAATTAAAGATCTTAAGGAAGGATTGTCTTTCCATGGAGCCGGTTCATTATATTTTAATTTTTAATATTTAATCAAATGTCGAACAATATTTTTTGAGACAATCCGTATACTTTTTTGACTTACCCCGTATTAAAGACCCATTGTCAACCGGCATGCTTTGGGTGGACCAACAAGACCACAATGCAATTCTTGACCGTCAAAAGCAAAACAAACTCTTTCAAATTTATGACTGAAGAGCCCCCGTGCAACACAAAACCTTTGACGTAATTCATCTAATAAAACAAAACAAATACAAGCCCCCATTCTGTAATCTGATCTTTATCATCTTCTCTTTATCTTTCAGTTCTATTTTAAAGCTACAGTATACAATTTTTGTGCAATATTTGAATGCAATTTGTTGCAGCAAATGGTTTTAGACCATATTGCGGAAAGGCTTTAAAGACCCTGTGCTCCCCATGATCCTATGCACGCGCACGAACCATCAAAACATCATATGGCCGTAAACAACATATTTTAACACACAATAGTGGGAACTTAAATAGCTGCAGGGAACAAAAGCTTCCTAATCCTTCAACTTATTTTCAGGAATGTCTGTTGTTTCAGTTCAAAAGAGATGGCATAGCAACGTTCATTGGAAGATTGAAAAGACAATACAGTTTCACGATTGCTAGGCCAAAACGACTTTCATACAGTATGAAAGTCACTGTGAGACCGTGAAGGATCTTGGGGACAGGNGTGGTGAGCCACCTTAACCTATTGTTTTTGTGTTTTGAACTTATTTTTACTTGTAGTGAGCCACCTTATCGCTGGTCGGCGAATTAAAAATTTTTTGGTAGTGAGCCACCTTCTTTTAAGGTGGATCTGCACTTAAGGTGGCTCACTACCAAAAATTTTTAAATTCGCCGACCAGCGATAAGGTGGCTCACTACAAGTAAAAATAAGTTCAAAACACACAAACAATAAGTTAAGGTGGCTCACCACTGACACAAATTTTACACTGATACACAATCGGTGTCATATCGCTCATGCTGAAACCTGAAACTAAATTTCGAAGTTTGAACAGAGTGAAGGAAACCACTTACTGTGACTGTGCTGCCTCCATCCTTTTCTGATTTATCACACAGCTCTTTGATTTGATTCTGAAAAATATAGGACCAACTCTGAAAATCTGCACCGCTGATTTTATAAATTGTAGAAATTTCAAAGCGTAGGACTTAGGGCATTGATAGCAGCGACGTTAATTTGGGTGTTTGAACGAAACTTAGCCGCTGTGAAACAAGGTATGATGTCTAATTCTTAATTCAAATAGAGATAAAAATTTCTTCAAGAAATTTTACTGGAGTCAGTCTAAGTTTGTAACAAGATCTTCCCTTGATTTTGATTAAAATGCCAGTAAAAGTGATCAGCGATTAGCGATTAGCGATTGCAAACAGGGATTTCCACGGCCGCCTAGTGAATCAACGACTGTAAACAAAGAAGACCGCAAAAGATGCTCCGTTACCTGGATAGGTAACTGGTTCAGGTTCAGCCTCATCATTTTAAATTCATAACATACAATTAACTCTATAATCTAACGGATACATAAGTTAGACTATAACGATAAAAGGAATGAGAATTTTTAAGAGGAATTCTCTCAATAGGTAAGCTAATCGAGGAGAGAGCCCCCCCCCCCTAATCCCCCCCCCGCCCAACTCACTCGTGCAAGTGAATATGAGCTTTTAAGAGAAAACCTAAGCATATATCGAGAGCAAGAGAATTCAAAAATTTAGTAAACTTGTTTCAAACGTTTCGATCTGTGATCTTTATCAATGAGTTCAATGTGATCTTTATTTATCAAGTGAGTTCATTTATAAATATCACAGATTGAAACGTTTGACACAAGTTCACTATATTTTTGAATTCTCTATTAAAGTCTCTATACTTCGTGAAGGAGCTTATGATTAATCGAAAGAAGGAGGATGCTCTCCAAAATTTACTTTTGCAATCAAAAATAAATATCAACAGCAGAAAACTTACCAGTCGACTCTGTAGTTTTTCCAGTTGTCTCTTCATTAGCATATTTTCTGCAACTTTCTTGGCTGAGTCTGGACTATGGTGTGGCTGCAATTCAATTGATATAAATTCATTATGATGTTGTCAATGCGGTTGAATCTAAGGGGCTTTTCCGGTAAGAATTTAGAAGCCTCTCTACGCATCCCTTCTTTATTCAACGTTATCCTAGACATCAAGATAGCTTGTATCGTTTGAAAGTGTGCTACGCTGTCTTTTTATTCCAAATAACTTGAAAAATGTGGAAAGCAATGACAATCATTTTGTAATTCATTTTGTTGAAAAATCCAAATCAAGATATTCCAGTATTGAAGATAAATCAGTTTGTCCACAGTTCAAAGTGCCAGAGTTTTACGAAGCTTTATACATATAACATATCCCTTGTATAGAAATATTACCAAAATTTAAACTTGTATCCCCAGTTTATTGGATAACAAAAAGGACTCGTGCTTTACCAAGAATACTGGTTTTTCGATAACCTTCTATGGAACAAAAATTCCAACCTATGAAAGGTCATCGCCAAGCCATTAATCTTAATTAAGAACGGGTTTCTTTGGTACCTAATAAATTCAAGAAATTCAAGAAATTCAAGGTCCATAAACCTTCAAAAACAAACCTTGTTTGATTGTTGTTGAGCGAGAAATCCTTTCTTCAATATTCTTGCAGCCATAATATCTTTAGTGCTTTGTCCTTGCCTTGCTGCCCTATTTACTGGTTTCTTCTTATCTGGTGTCTGCTTACCCCATATTTGAACCATCACAGGTCGTTCAGCAAAGAAATCCAATACCTGGAGAAGGATACAGATAAACTGATTTAAAGGACAATTCCGGGGCTGGTATGATTGATAATAAAATGAAAGATTATACTGCTATGAATGGTATGGTGAAACGTACTTTTTTCCAATGTGTTATGCCTTTTCTCTGCGAAATTACATTCACAATCTGCGACAAATGCGTAGTGACGTCATTAAGCACAAGGTCAGAGCGTTTTCTGACGTCACGTTCAACGCGAGAATGAGGCTGCCCTACTGCTTTCTATTCATTTCATTCAAACGAAAACAACTTTATTTATTAACTACAAAAAGTACTTTAGTACGTAGGTAGTAGTTAGGTCAGTCTAGAAAGATTGTTCCTAGGACACAAGATATCAATAACCGTGAAATTCCTAATTTTCAAACTTTATTTGAAGGGTTGGGGAGGGAGGGATGGGAAGGAGGGATGGGAGGGAAAAAGTACAGAGAAAACATGCTATCGACCTGTGACAACGCCACGTAACATTACGGCTTTTATAATATTATACAAATGCGCTTCATTTGAATACTTGCGTGGCATGCAGTAGCGGCAGCAATCTTCGAACCTTAAACAAAGCTACTTATTGTTCCTTTTGTGCTGTGAATAAATTCATCAAAAAACGATAGGGGTAAGGCTAATCGGCTCATCAGCAAAGAACGGCTACTAATCAAAGACGAAAAATCTTATTGGTTTTTCAGTTAGCAAGAAACAAGAGACTTCGTGGAATCTAACTTAATTCCCATCAAGATTTAACCATTGCAACAGCTTCTTACCTAATTTTCATTTCATTTGTCATTTATCTTGTTTACCCATGGTAGCCCCTCAGTCAAAGGACTGATTTACAGGGGGCCATGCTCGATAGAGGAGTCAAGACAACACTAAACAAAACTTTCTGCTAGATCTGCCAAACTTTGATACCAAAGATGATCAAATAACCATTGCAAACTTCAGGGAACAAAGAAACACAAGGGATGGCAGTATTGGGCAAATTAAAACGCATACAACCATCTATTTCGAAAACGTCATTTCTCTATAAAGATAATTCCTAAAATACTGATTTTTATCAAATACAGTAGATGTCGTTTTATTTTTACTTGATGTTATGAAAATTTCACAAAATCTTGCCTTCAGAAAAATATTCAGACATTTTTCAACCTTGTGGTTAGTTTTCATTGGTCACACTGTAACAACAAACATACCTTTCGTGAACACTTGTCAATCGTAATCTGCTTTGAATATTTGAATTCTGGATTGCGAGTTCCAGAAATGACGCCACTTTTCACATCTTCATAAGTGAAAACATCGTATTTACAGTAGATTTCCTGTGAAATTAAACGCAAAAAGGTAAGAACCCAAGCTACATAGCAACCCAGATAAAGAGGTTGGGATAGACGCTATTGAATAATAATTTTAGAAAATACCTTAAATACCATAGAGAATTCTAAATTTTTACAGTGATTCTTGAATTCCTGAATTCCTTCAAGTTACAGAAGGAGATGGATTTCAGAAGAAAGAGCAGTTCTTTACAGTTAAAGTACTTAAAAAATACCAATGGAGCTCTGCAAAGAAATGTAAAAAAATATGGACATAAAAACATACATTGAATCTCTTTGGAAGTCCAACAGCACTCTCGATGTCAATCGTGAAGTCAATTCTTTTTCCTTCCTGCGACAAGAAAACAGCAATAAATTAAAGCAACCAATCGTGGTTAAGTAGGGTAAATAGGGGTAATTTGGGAACTGGTCTTCTCGTCAAAGTTTCTTCATGAAACTATACGAGTATGTATATTTAAAGAGGTTTACGCAGCCAAGTAAATATTTTCTGTGAAAAATTTGTTAAAATTTTGAAAAAAATAAGACCACTCCCAGAATTTATTAGGATAGAGCACTGAAGCTTAACGTTAGTCTTCCGAATTCCCCAAAAATTAAACCCGGAGCAAGACTTGCTGAGGTTAAATTCTGTTTATGAAAAGGTCTTTCACATGACTTGATTTCTGAAAAGCATCATATATGATAACGACGCCTCGAGTCAAATAGGCCGGTAGCCCACTGCCGACTCTGCCAACTACTAACCCTACCTCCCTTTGTATCATTAACCTTCTTGTTCAAAAATCTAAAACTTGTTTTAATTAAAGGTTTTTTAGTTGGCCTACCTTGCTGATAAAAAAGGGCCAACTTTGGTCAGCAAATGTGGACCAACTCGACTAACATATGCTATGCCAAGTTGGTAGTGGGTTGACTTGACCTGAAACATCACGATAGACTGCAGACGGGAAGAGTGTTGAGGCCTGGGCTAGGTTTATTATGTACTTAGCACGATTTAACACTTACCAGCTCATCAGGTGTCTCGATGTAGGCACTATCTTCTGGAATAGGATTTCCTTTGGGATCAATTGGAACAACTGCTACCTGCAAAAAGAAATAAGCATCATTTAGAGCATAAATAAAAACTTCCTTTATTTGCCCTGAAGGGATAAAAAGACATCTGGGATGTGCGTAAAATGACACTCTGGGAAAGGAAGTTTAGTGCTGGGACTGGGATTTGATGCATTGGGACTGGGAAACCCAGCAGAAAAATTATAGATTGGGAATGGAACTTGATCACCGCATG
>REGM01000202.1:388999-413813 GCA_004194415.1 Aurelia aurita | reverse complement strand
TATGATAACGACGCCTCGAGTCAAATAGGCCGGTAGCCCACTGCCGACTCTGCCAACTACTAACCCTACCTCCCTTTGTATCATTAACCTTCTTGTTCAAAAATCTAAAACTTGTTTTAATTAAAGGTTTTTTAGTTGGCCTACCTTGCTGATAAAAAAGGGCCAACTTTGGTCAGCAAATGTGGACCAACTCGACTAACATATGCTATGCCAAGTTGGTAGTGGGTTGACTTGACCTGAAACAATCACGATAGACTGCAGACGGGAAGAGTGTTGAGGCCGGGGCTAGATTTATTATGTACTTAGCACGATTTAACACTTACCAGCTCATCAGGTGTCTCGATGTAGGCACTATCTTCTGGAATAGGATTTCCTTTGGGATCAATTGGAACAACTGCTACCTGCAAAAAGAAATAAGCATCATTTAGAGCATAAATAAAAACTTCCTTTATTTGCCCTGAAGGGATAAAAAGACATCTGGGAATTGCGTAAAATGACACTCTGGGAAAGGAAGTTTAGTGCTGGGACTGGGATTTGATGCATTGGGACTGGGAAACCCAGCAGAAAAATTATAGATTGGGAATGGAACTTGATCACCGCATGTATATCTATGAAAGTGTTACTGGGATTTCCCCGAAAGTATGACTGGGAAAGTGGGATTGGGGACACCCCTTCAGAACCCTCTGTAGAACCAAAAACAAGCTCTTTAAAATTCTTAGGCAACAATTCTCAACATAAAGAAGGGCTGCTACTAAAATCGGATCCTAGCCTAGGATAGTACCCAATATGCAGAAAAAATTACTTTTCGGTTTCTTAAGGAATAAAATTAAGATTTCTGTTTCTATAAAAACTCGATTAAGGTCTGGCAAATCATCCCAGAAGCTGAGAATTTACTAGGCTTTCTCATCTTCGCCTGCTTCGTCAATTTAACACAGCAAATCAACAGAAGATGTGCTTCTAGGGCTGAAACTTAAAACAAGTTTAACTGGTTAACGTAATATGTGTTATCAAGCTTTCTTGCCACAGCATAGCGGACAAATTTTCATATGTTGAGAATTATAAGAATTACTTGGCACTAAAGTTGCTTTGAAAAAGAATTCCCAGCCCATCTACTGTACCTCTTGAATTACAAAAACCAACTAGGCCATATCAACTGACGAAAGCAAAAACTGTTCTCAGAACGCGAACGAAGTCAAAACACTTACGTTTAAATGGCCAACTTCCGATCCTTGATAATCGACTACATTCAGTTGCTCTCGTAGCTCAATCTATGACAAAAAATATTCACATTTTCGAGGTGACTAAAAGGGTTACAACTATTTGGTAGATGATAGTTTAGACATTTTTCATAAGCGTGAATGTTTCTTCGGAGGACGAAGCAGAAATATACAGGGAAGCACAGTTATAGGAACATAGAAAGTGTGCACATCTCGTTATTCGATGATACTCTGCGGATTTTGTGAAGAATTCAGGGAAATGTGCAAAATCTACAGCACAGACCTGATATAAAACCTACGTTTATGAGTTTATCCTTAAGTTGAATTCACGCGGGTATTGTTTTTATTGCCGCTGCCCAAGAAAGACTAGCATCTGCCGAAGTGAGGCTCTCCTTCGTCAGGAAATGCAAGCCTTGTATTGGCAACGTTAAGAAATATGCTGGGAATGTGAATTCAGCTTCATAAGGCTCCTTCTTGCGGCAAGCTAGAATTTAGCTCTGGTAAGAATGTGTTTTAAAATCTTTTATTTCAAATATTTAACATTCTGCTGCGAAAATATGCTTCTGGAATACTCAAAGCAATACAGTAGGTTCGGTTGTGATTGGGATGAANATAAAACCTACGTTTATGAGTTTATCCTTAAGTTGAATTCACGCGGGTATTGTTTTTATTGCCGCTGCCCAAGAAAGACTAGCATCTGCCGAAGTGAGGCTCTCCTTCGTCAGGAAATGCAAGCCTTGTATTGGCAACGTTAAGAAATATGCTGGGAATGTGAATTCAGCTTCATAAGGCTCCTTCTTGCGGCAAGCTAGAATTTAGCTCTGGTAAGAATGTGTTTTAAAATCTTTTATTTCAAATATTTAACATTCTGCTGCGAAAATATGCTTCTGGAATACTCAAAGCAATACAGTAGGTTCGGTTGTGATTGGGATGAATAATAAAAATTCAACCTGTGGGTTCTAAAAAGTAGAGGCTCTTATATATGACATCTTTACGGTTTTGCGCTGATCATTCTTGCAAGGCGGGAGAAATGTTTAGGAAAATATTTACGTACCATGTAAGCGACGCATTTTAAGTAGACTTCTGCTGTGCCAATCAGACATTCCGTTTCTGGAGATTCAAGAAATGGATCTCTTTCAGCTGGCACATCCCATGAATCACCATCTTCAAAATCTTCGTACATTTCTTGCATGACGTATTTCCGGTTGATGAATTTCTGCCTCGTCCAGAACCATTCGTACCCACTTTCCAGTTGCTTCACTTTCACAAATACCTATGACGAAAAACAATTTCAAACAATTTCGATCCATGAACTGTTCTTACAGTAATCTGGAGGCAGCCTATCCACCTAGACAACAATGGATGTAAGATAGAAACGACAGCCTAACACTAACAGAGAGAAACTTAATTTTGCTTCCATTGGTTTAGGTAAAGAAGAACTTCTTTCTCGTCCAAGACTATGAGTTGTTTCACTTTACCAAGTATCTACAAATTGTTCTAAATTATGTTACACAGGGGAGGTAAGGAGAAGAAGAAATTTCGGTAAAAGTATCCCAAAAGGAAAAGTTCTGCTATGCAATGATGTTTCCTCGTCTTACCTGTTTACTTCCTGACTGTTTTCCTCTTGCTTGAGCAGTTAACACAGCAACTTCAAACTCGACCTATTGACGTAAAAGGGAGAAATCATAAAATGGCAGATGATATAAGAAAGTAACTGTTTCTATCATTCAAATATTCGAAGGTATTTACATACATGTTTTCTTTAAAGAAATAAAATGTCACTAAAAGCAAGCACAAAGAACAATGGATTAGTCTCTGGAGAGCACTGTCCCATACCAGGTAGGTCTCCCACAGAAAAGGTAACAGATTGGATACAGTACTGTCAAGAAACAATAACGGCAATTTCACTCAGTTTTATTCTGTTCTCCAGGAGAAGGCTGAAAATAATCCTCTATGACCATAAACAGTTGTCGTTTGATTCACATGCAAAAATTCTTACAGCAACGTTAGAATCGATAATGAAAACTTATAGAATTTCCTCTCTCCTGTCATATTTTCTTTCTCATTTATTTGTAAAATTGTTTTTGAAGTAATTTCAGTTTTTGTGTTCATTGTAAATGGCCACATGATGGCTATGTATTGCTACGCTCCTTGTGGTATCGTCTTGTAACTTTATGTCTGCTTCTGTAAATTTTTATGAGAATATAAAAAGGCTGAAATCAAACTGTAAAATTAGATATTCATGATATCTGCTCTTTTCCAATTACAACGAACCCAGCTGGCAAAATCATAACCCAACCATATGTTAAAAGGTTTTCTGGTGATACATAAACCTGGTGTAAGCACAGCGTAAACACAGTTATTTCTGGTGTAAACATAGCTTAAAGGGGATCTGAAGCGAACATTTATATTTGTAAAAAGGAAATGACTGACTGGTTTGATTAGTGATACCGTTTAAAGTTTTGTCATATTTTATTTCGTTTCGGAGATATTCGCTGTTCTATATTTTGAAGTGATGACGTCATTTTGTTTGCATATTTACAAGGAAAGTAAAGGCAGAGAGTAGAAAAACTGGCGACAATGACTATGTTTGCAATTGAACCTGCTGCTGAAGCATATTAGAGCGACAAAACAAGCCTAGAAATGTCATAGATCTCATGAAAAGAAAGTCCAGTGTCAAATCTTTGGGTTTTCGGGCTTTTCTGTAAAAAATGTTGTTGATATCAATTGTTTTTGTGCCTTTTTGCAAACAAAATGACGTCATCAGCTCCAACCATAACATGGGGAAGAATTCCAAAACAAAACATGATATAGAAAAACTGAAAACGGCGTTCTTCGTTGTTCAACTAGGCTATTGGCTTTGCAAATAAAATTTTTGCCTCAGGTCACCTTTAAAGATGGCTTGATATAAAAATATCACGAACCATATATATTTTGTGATGGTTTTGTTGTTCAAGGCAATCATAAAGATATATACTTAAGTCCAAAATTATTCATACCCATGTTAAATTCGGAGTATTTTGAATCGTCTTATTTGTCGACCAATTTTATCGTGGGTGAAGTTGCGTAAGAATGTGACAAAAGGCTGAAAGAAGCCCCACAAGAGACATTTCAAGGAATACAATATCTTTGGTGACTAGTCCGCAAATATTGGCATGGGTATGAATAATTTCGGGCTTAACTGTACATGTAAAAAAACATGCCTTTTTGTCAAGTTCTTGACTGATTGCGTTTGCCTGCTCAATGTGAGGCAGCAAATCTGCCAAGTCTTCTTGTATCAACAAATCCTCTGAAATGTAGACGTGGATAACTGGTCAATCGGGTTTCAGTGGGAGTCTTTGATATACAAAATATCATCATAATCTAAAAATCTGTTGTTATCAAATCTCATCCCTTACTTGTGGCAGCTACAGAAAGAATGGGTTGTTTCTTAGGAAAAGCAGTACAAGACATGGGAGGGGGGATGGGAGTATTTAATGACAACTTAAAAGTTTCATTTTCAGTAATTCTGTAACTTTTGTTTCACCTATTGATCATGAGTTGTTGGTCCCAAAGGACATTAATGAACAGCTTGAGAGTTATCCATACCTATATATTGCAATTTCTTCCTCCGCGGGTGAAGAAATTATAATATTTGAGATTTACTTTGCAAATAATACGTTTTTTCGGTAAGCTTTGAGGACCTGAAATGGCTCATCCATGCTACCTATATGTTTGCATCATAGAGTTACACTAAGAATTGCTCACTAACTAATGTACCTTGCCCATATTCATTGCATGTTTTTACTAAGTTAAAAACAGTGTCTACTAAAATCTTTCACCTGGCCTAAATATCATATGACAAGTACTAAATGTAATATTCTATGTTTGCAACTTACAAAAATGGCGACAAAAGGTAGCTTGGTGTATTTCTGATTGTGTCAGTAATTTCATGGAAGGTTTCACTCTTGAATCATGTCACGTCTGTATCTCCCTGCTTTGAATCTTGCAGAAGTTGAGTTGGAATAATAAATGAAAATCAAAGGCTAACTTACCACTAGATTGTTCCTTCTTCTTCATCTTAAAACCAGCATTCTTTGCAATTTCCTCTTGTGCACTTTCATAAGAAACCTCTATCAATTTCCCTTCTTCTTTTAATTTCTTTGCTTCTTCAGGATGGTAAAAGACGTACAAGTGACTTGAACCAAACATTATCCTGTCCACAAACATAGAATGAACATTAGTTGAACATTAGATTCATGGTATATCGAGTGGGTGAACAAAAAATTGCACAGGACGTAGCTTAAAATCGTTCGGAGGGGTATCATCAAATATTTTGTGTTAACAACATGACGATAGCACATCATAGAAGCAATCAATTTAACCAACATTGGGACGACGAACATGGTTTCATTTCCAATAATTTACATAATTTGCAATTCATACAGACGACATGTCATGTGACTCTATCAATTTGCGTTGGAAAATCAGACTTGGGGTAAATGAAGCCATTACAAAACATAGTGTCGAACTGGGAGTGTCTCGTTTATTTGTCAAAATAAATCAATTCTAAAAGCTTGGAAGCTGTCCAAATCATTCAAAAACTTTAGTGGATAGATAGGCAAACGTCGAAGAGGAAAGTTGACTTTAAAGAAGCGACGAGCAACGTACAATTGGTGGAGTTTGTGGCGCTGTTTACAAAATTATCGTCGCAAAGGCAAGTTTCTGACAGCTTTCTTGAACTAATTTATGGTTTGCTTTCAAGAACAGCTTATTCGTGCAATAATTTCATTGGTTTAGGTCTGGCTGACAATTGCTACCTATCCTTTCCCTTCTCACTATCGCAACGTAGAATGTAAGAGAGATTTTATGCAACTTTTTGCAAACTTCTTAGAAACATACATAGATTTCCTGAAGATTTACCCCAAAAAAAGATGGCGTCGTGTTTTTAACGCTGCTGTAACGTAGTGCCGTCTGGATGAATAACGTACCATGTTCAAAATGCGTATGTTTTTTCCAATACACTGAGCGGTTTGCAAATTGGTGGACAAAGGAAAGTGGCAAAATTACCTGTCTTGATGGTGTAACACATTTTCTCCAACTACAGGTTCTCCGTTTACTAATACTTTTGCATTTGAGCATACAGAAATGGTGCAACCTTCTTCTTTTTTTCCAAACCAAGCATGATCATCTTTAATGCTACAAGAGAGGAATCTCAATTAATGTTACCCACTTTGGAAGACTACCAAGAACATTTTGTTAATATGACTTATAGAGTGACTCAAAACCATGTCCCCCTCTTTGGAATTAAAGCAGCAAAACTACTTGTGCTACAATTATAAAAATTAATTTTTCTTACAGCTGAGCGATTGAAGTATTTTTTACATTTTTTTTGTAATTTACAAAATATTATTCTCATGGTAAAGTCGAAAATTTAAAAGATCACATTTTCCGTTTATTAGCTAAAACAAGTTTGGATGTTAATTTTGATATGGTTTGGGATTAAAACTGAGTTGAATTTGTGTATTTGACTCGTAAAAGTGTTTGTTGATTTCGCACAATATGAGGTAAAATACCTGAAAGGCAATCGTTTATAGCCTTGTCATTTGACTTTGTGAATAAGCCCCCTCTCTAAGCCCCCCTCTCTAAGCCCCCCTCTAGAGTCTCCGAAATTAAATAAGCCCCCCGGGGGCTTAATACAGCTTTTACGGTATATAGCATTTTAAAATCCTCGCCAAAGGAGTAAACATTGTTTGCACAACATTAGACATTTGCTAGCCAAGCAAGNACTACTTGTGCTACAATTATAAAAATTAATTTTTCTTACAGCTGAGCGATTGAAGTATTTTTTACATTTTGTTTGTAATTTACAAAATATTATTCTCATGGTAAAGTCGAAAATTTAAAAGATCACATTTTCCGTTTATTAGCTAAAACAAGTTTGGATGTTAATTTTGATATGGTTTGGGATTAAAACTGAGTTGAATTTGTGTATTTGACTCGTAAAAGTGTTTGTTGATTTCGCACAATATGAGGTAAAATACCTGAAAGGCAATCGTTTATAGCCTTGTCATTTGACTTTGTGAATAAGCCCCCTCTCTAAGCCCCCTCTAGAGTCTCCGAAATTAAATAAGCCCCCCGGGGGCTTAATACAGCTTTTACGGTATATAGCATTTTTAAATCCTCGCCAAAGGAGTAAACATTGTTTGCCAAACAATAGACATTTGCTAGCCAAGCAAGATTTTCTCCGATGGGCAATATCACAAACATCTGCTTGACAAAAAGTTTCTGCTTGCGACAAACATAAAATGTTTTTGAACTTTTTCAAAAACACTGGCTGAAATATACTGCTGGGTAATTCAGCTTTTCAAGCAATATTTTACGACATGGCCTAAAGCGAAAACATTTCAGATCTCAAATGCTTAGGAAGCAAAGCTTACGGCAGCGAGGATCACACTAAAATGTCAAAGGATGAGTCCATTGCTTAAGGTAAGACATCTTCAGAAAGAGGTGTTGAAATATAGAATATAACAATACTTACTTTAAGCCAACAAGAGCAATATCTGGGAGTTTTTCCTGCTTTGATTTTCCGACTCTGGTACCACCTAACATGGATAGAAAGGCAACTGATTACTAACTTTGCCAATGAAGAAAGATACAATGATTATCCGTATCACATGACATCATACCACAAACTAAGGGAACGCAGTAAAAGTAGAAAAACCACTTCAGTCGTTTCCGTGTTGACTTTTCGGTTCCCCACCAAAAATAATACAAGTTCCTACCATGTTGGTTGGTTATGAAATCTTCTCCGTCATGCTTTTCTGATCCCCATCGAAAATGTATGATTTAAAAATTGCCTCTGATGCTCGACGGGGTCGTTACTGTGGAGGGGGGGGGGGGGGGAGTATCAAGATGTTCAACACTCGATTCCAAAGTAACGTGTTTTAGGCTATTTTCAAACTCACATTTCAAAATCGTTCATTAGTTGTGGTAGTGGTAATACAAATTCTGTTATTAAAATCAGAGAAACAAAAATATAAAACAAGATTACTGCTTACCTTCTTTGAGAATATGAACTATCATTCCAGTAAGCATTGGATCAGGATTAAGATTATAAACATGAGGTGTTGACATTTTCTCTTCTGCTTTTTTCTTTTCGGCTTCATCTTTTTCCTGCAATGAATCAAGAGGTATTTTTAAGGGTGGATTTGAGAAATTCGATGTTAGAAAAACAATTTAGGATCAAATGGCAAAAACAAATTGCAAAGCTGAAGTATGTTAGCCTGGTTAACGCCTGTTTTTGTTGACTCTGTTGTTGCCGAAGGTTCGCCTGTTCGCAACCACAATTTCTCCAAAGACAACTCCGAATTCTTCAACATCACAATGTAAATCCAACAAATTGCTAAATAATCCCCCCCCCCCCCTACAGATAACAAACATAAAATAGCCTTAAATAATAGGCTCATCGTAACAAACCCACAAATACAACATTAGGCACTGTCAGATGTGGAAAGAAAACTGCTAACTCCAAAAGATGTGGAAAGATAACGAATAACTTTTCCTTTATGAAATCTCCTTCCTCCCTCTTGCAACTCGCTCCATTTCACAACTACTAATTCGCCCTCCCAGACGGGGATTTTGCTGAATTCACATAAAACAGATTATAGAGCAAAATTAACTAGGGGTTCTAAGGTCTCTCACAAGCACATTGATGACACTGGAGGAGATACGGAGCGAAAGTTGTACAAATAACGAAAGAAGTGAGAGGATGTGTCGTTAAATACAGTCCCCGTCACATAAAATGGGAGGGGGCGTTAAGGTGATCCACTACCAATGAAAAATAAATTTCACACGATACAAACTTGTTAAGGTGGCTCATTACTTACAAAAAAAATAACACACACAGGTTGTCCTGTCGCTCATCGCGAGGCTTAAAAAAGTGGTCTTATCGTATAAACGTATAAATCAATATTTCCGAAGGATTTATCGAAATTTAACAAATCATACTGCATCTTTAACCACAGTAGTCGCAGAAATACGAGGACTACGGAATTTCTGGGCCTTGACGTACACAGAACAATTGTTCGTGTTTCGATAGTACGCATTCACTAGAGCCGTGTACACATTTATCAAATCATTTTGCACACAAGCTAATAAAATAAATTTTTCGATTAATGATGTTCTCAGCAAATCGTTAGATAACATTCAAAGTAGAAAAACTGAGGTAAACAATGTGCTGTTATTTAGAATTAGCGAATGAGGAAGATAGGGACAGGAACGATTCTTTGAAACAATCTTTTCTTTAGTTTTAGTTTTTAGATGGAGGGGGGGGGGGCTCTCTCTCGATTAGTCTATCTATTAGAGATCTCCTCCTTAGACAAATACATTTAAATAAATCTCTTGTCTAGCAATGTTTCCCTTTATTAATCTATTCACTGTAGTGTATTTTGTAGTTGTGTATCATGTATGTATATTAATTGCTTTATTTTAAGTTAGGTTATGCATATTGTATTCTTACATGTACTTACATATTTGTCATTAAAAACTGCAAGTGAAAATGATTGTATTATACCTTATTTTCTTTTTCAGCATCTGCAAGACGATCTGCCCATTGCTTTTCCATTTCCTCCATTGATTTTGCATTTTCCGCCATCTAAAACATCAAATCGATATGAATCAATGTAAATCCTTCTGATGTAAACTTTCCTCTTATCCTCATAAAAGAGACAATAACGCTAGAGATGGTAGAAGGGAGCTTTTTTACCATGATCCTTTGCATTCGAATAAGGATCGACCAATCATATCAATCAGCATAGCCTCCAAATCTTTAAAAAACATTGCACGGATGGTTAATGCTCCTTTCGTTTGATTTTATAGCTTGAAAGGAACTTCAGGGACGTTGCTATAATCCTATATGTAGCATTTCTAATATCTTGATTATCTTCACAATAACAGCGGTTTTCTTTTTGTTGAAAGAACTCGTGAAAAGTTTTGAAAAATATTAAAATAATCGTAGATCTTGAATCAAAATATGAAAAACGCTACAATCTTCAGGAAAGCCATAGTTTATGAAGGTCTATAATATGGCTGCAAGCAGAAATTTGTAGCTTTTCTAGTTTACGATTTAGCAATTTGATGACGTCACATTCTCAAAATTGGCCCAAGTAAAGAAGACGATGTAATTCTGAAAATAATCAAGATATCCGAAATTTACACACAGGATTATAGCAAAGTACTTGAAGTTACTTTCAAGCCATTAAATCAAACAGAAGATGCATTGATCACCCGTGGAATAATTTTTTAAAGATACCAAAGATTTGGAGGTTATGCTATATCAATCAAAATCCCAAGCGATGCAAAGGATCATGGTAAAAATCTCCCTTCCACCATCTTTAGCGTTATTGTCTATTGTGATCAATTAGGGTCCAATTTACAGCAAAGAATATTGATTGCAAGGTTAAATTTAATACTTTGGATATATGTGCAGAGAGCTGATAACATTATGCTAAAATCACTTCAATTGCTTTATTCACAGAAATTTCCACGTGACATCTAATTTGGGACAGACTTTTAGTTTTCTATGTAATGGCAACGGAGTAGTCATAGCCTTTTTCCTCTCCTTGGTATCGTCCTTGTGTATCGTAAAGTAGCTTGTAAGTAGTGCTAATAGTATCTTGTATTGTAAAATTTCTAATTGAATATACAAAAAAAATTATGCTACCATATCCCAAATATCATTTAAAAAATTAAACTCTTCTACTCGGACCCTCTATACTGCAACCTGATTAAAGATTCCCATAAGGCATAAGACGGCGTTACGTTATGAACTTCTACTGTACCTCGAGAGCACTTGCAAACTCTTTTTCAATTTCACAGGCTCGAAGATACCAAACAGTTTAACACATCCTTCAGTTTAACAAAAAGTATTGCAATTTAACATTAAGGGTATTCAATAGATTATTTACTCACTCTAGCTTGGAGTTCTTCTTCAACCCTCTTTTTCACCTCTAAATTAGAAATAATCATGAATTACAACAAGAGTTTTCAAGCAATTTCTGATTTAATGTGATGATCTTTACTTCTCAGAATTTTCACAAATTGCAAATTAGCAAGACGATCAACTATATAAATTATCAGAAAAACATCTACATCCAAGGATCGCTTGAAATATAGTACCTTCTTCAGATAATCCTTCATCATCGTCATCATCATCATCATCGTCATCATCTTTCTTTTCGTCAATTCGGCCAACCTTTTCGCCTGCGCTCGCCTTTTCCAGCATTTCTTTCAGTCGATCATTTTCTTCCTTTAGATTGCGTATCAATTTTTCAGTGGGGTCTTCGTTCACAGTTGCAGTTGTTTTGATTTGCTTTGCACGATCAGCTATGAATGTGAAAATAGAAATAAATATTTAAGGTCGCCATAATTACACTGCTTTAAAGACACATTGCACACAAACAAAGAGACGAGTGTGTGTGTTGACAGCACCTTCACAGAATTTCTGTTTCAGAAATTATAACGGCCCTATCCATTTCTTAAGAGAACAGACTGCACTAACGACAGGACGCCATTTCCTTAGGCCAAAACGCCAAAGCTCTGGATTGGAAGTGGAGGCAAATTTGAAATTGTAAGATTTATATCTCGACGTTCAAAGCACCAATATCAACGAGGAAGGTCGATAGTTAACTTTAACATTCAATCCCTGCCAAAAGTCCTTGGAACACTTAGGCCATTTCTTGGTAAAGACACACTTTCCCATATTTTTAATCTATAGCGATTAGTTGAAGCACCCCCTCCCCCCAAACAATGTTGATTTGCATGGTTATTGTCCTAGCATTGCATCAGAGTCACGAATCGTCCTGCCATCCTCATTTTATCGTCACAGAACAACATTGTTCTAAGGGGGAGAGGCGAGAGGGGGAAATCGCAAAACAAGGCAAAATTAACTGAGGTGTTCCAAGACTTTTGGCAGGCATTGTAGATACTGTATCTATGTTTAAGTAAACTATCGAGGGACGTTTTAAAAATGGTTTTGGATTGATTCAAGCTAAATTTTCATTGCTAGGTCCGACCAAATCTGTTTCCTTTTTGGGACACCCGGCAAATCTAATCATATCATTGCAATCTTGTTTATGAAGGCTTTCAAATCAATACATCTGATGAAAAGACAAGAACATATATCAACATACCATATCGTAGGGTTGAAAGTGTCTCTTCATAGTTGATATCCGCAGGACTCAAAGCAGCTATCTAAAAACAATTATATCGCAAATCAATTTTACAAAAAATTGATAGTTCAACATTTATAACTAAACAGTTAAGAGATTTCAGCATGGACAGTTCAGTTGATTTTACCAGGTGAATCAAGAAAGAGTATTCAATTGGCGATAAACGAAAACTTGCGATTTGGTTGCGTTTATTAACATTTTTATGCGTAGCTGAAAGAATGTATCAAACATGCGTTGTTCAATTCCTGTGCTCAGAACAAAATTGATTTTCGTCAAAATTCCTGTCTCAAAGGAGCGCAAAATTGCTCAAAATCCTCGATCAAATGACAACCTTCTAGCTCGTAGAAAGGAATTGAACTATTAGATGACGCAAAGCATCTCATTCTTAAAGAGCCATTGTCACCCAGGGTCCCTTGCAGGTACGTTGTAATTTCTGACTGTCTGATAATCAAATTTGGACTAAGCAGAAAATATGGATCCACACTAGTACAGTAGTTGAACTGATAGGAAAGTTTGACTTTGGTTGACTTTCACGACCCATAAAATGCAGATACTCTAACTGGTGCAACCACCGGTGGAAAGGTAATTCTAAATGAAAAAGAGAGCATACCATAATTGTCTTGCTATTGCCACCAAGAGCATTCTTTAATAACATCGTCAAGACAGAATTTCTGTATGGTACTGAAAGTATGAAAAGAAACAATTAGCATAACATCGAAAAATATACCAGGTGAGTGAAATAACACATACCATTTGAAAGGCTTCTGTTCACCGAATATCAAAGCAATAATATTGGCAAATGTCCAGTTTAATAGACATGTGAAATTAGATTTAAAAATTGGGTCTTCTCACGGTGGTTTATGTCGTTAGAAATTTAAAATATTCATGTCCGGCTAAAAATCGTATGCAATTTTCTAAAAAAACAGGTGAATATTTCCATTTTTGGAAAGAATTCAGTTTTTTGTTTGATTTCTCTAATAAGAAAAGCCGAATTTTATAAACATCCTCTCTATAGTACCCCCATTGGGTGATTTCAATTTACAAGTGCAAAAGCGCCGCTTTCAAGCCCAAACTCTTCTCATATCACTTCTCTTTCGGGGTTCAAGAAATTTGAAAATCAGAAATAGATTAACCTATTGGCCATATTTTATTATTCGGGGATAAGTGTGACGTATGTAAAATCCCTCAGGGCACATAATCATTATGGCCTAATCTTATCCAGTCGAAATTGAACAAATTCGGAATTATTCGGCTATAGCATGGAGTCGAGAACCTTATTTTTCGGATTGCTCCGAGTATCCTAGAAAAATTACCTCGGAAAATCATCCAATTTCTAATTGCCTATCAGTGGATGAGATACCTACACTTGTGAGGCCTTTGGTCTTCAATCCACGCTTGTGGGGTTTTCAGCGACCATAAGGATTATATGGACACTAGGCTAATATTTATCGGTAGCATATGGTGATTCTAGAGCAGTAATATTGTTGTTTTACTTACCTCTGACTTTCTTCCCCCCAGCTTTGTCGGCAAGCGCTGAAAATATGAAGAAATTAAATAATAGTTAATAGAAGAAAAGGTTTCAACTACAGCAGCACGGAAATGCTACAAGTCCATAATTGCTGTAAACCTTCGATTGCATTGCTTCGGTATATCAGTCCCTACAAATATTTCAAACTGTATTTCAGACATGAAAAAGCATCCGATTTAATGTGAATCTCTAAAGTAGGAGAAGAGAAGATTGTCGTAATTTCTTCTCGAAATCAGCTCTCTTTAGTCTTCTTTTTTTTTGAAGGTTTTTATGACGTAAATACAAAGTTACAATTCATAAAAATGTTGTTTGCATGTTGAATATGAGACAATATTGTGTGTTGAAAGGTTTGTTTCAGTTGATTGTTTGCAGTGCAAATGTGCATTGTGCTTCTGCTCTGGTAGTCTAAAGCACCATCTCCCAGTCTATTACTGGCATTTGCTAGCAGTAACCTCGCTCTCGTGGCTAGCCATACAGAGATTAGATTGGATTAGTTTACCTATTGAGAGAGCGCATCATGTAAGAAATTCCCTACATGCAAATTCCCCCATTGTATCGTACTTTTAGATTGTATTTCATTTATATTGTAAAGTTTATTTTATTGTAATTTGAGTAATGTATTTTCTTTGAGGATTTGTATGCAGAGGAATTTTAAAATTAAAGGAACTGAAGATCNGTTTATTAGTATTTTTATTTTGTTGATGGGACAATTTGAAAGCAGTTGATTAATTAATTATCTGAATTGTATCCCAGGGTAAATATGTTTAAAATAAAAAAATAAATAAAATAAAAAAAAATCTCTAAAGTAGGAGAAGAGAAGATTGTCGTAATTTCTTCTCGAAATCAGCTCTCTTTAGTCTTCTTTTTTTTTTTGAAGGTTTTTATGACGTAAATACAAAGTTACAATTCATAAAAATGTTGTTTGCATGTTGAATATGAGACAATATTGTTTGTTGAAAGGTTTGTTTCAGTTGATTGTTTGCAGTGCAAATGTGCATTGTGCTTCTGCTCTGGTAGTCTAAAGCACCATCTCCCAGTCTATTACTGGCATTTGCTAGCAGTAACCTCGCTCTCGTGGCTAGCCATACAGAGATTAGATTGGATTAGTTTACCTATTGAGAGAGCGCATCATGTAAGAAATTCCCTACATGCAAATTCCCCCATTGTATCGTACTTTTAGATTGTATTTCATTTATATTGTAAAGTTTATTTTATTGTAATTTGAGTAATGTATTTTCTTTGAGGATTTGTATGCAGAGGAATTTTAAAATTAAAGGAACTGAAGATCCTTTCACCCTGCTCGAGCTGTGTACTTAAATACCCATCATTTGATGCCAACAAAACGGCTTAAATGAAACTATTTCGACAAAAATAGAGCGAATACGTTAGCTGCTATTTGAGTCACGTGGTATATGAGCCAAGCAAGTCTCGCCAGATATCGCTCTCCAGATACCTTTGGCTTTAGTTGAAGAAAGTCTCAGTTGAACTAACCTCCAATGACGTTGCCAAGTGATGACAACGATTGATTGATAGCAGCTCCTTCTTTCAATCTATCTCCAGTAGCTCCCGTTGAATCGGCTCTCTCACTGTAAAATATTAGAATCATGTTCAACTATTTTAACTAATGCAATAATCCACATAGTGGATAAAAAATAACCTTATTGAAAATGTTCTGTGCCTGAGAGCAAATGGTTGCAAAACATGTGCCTGCAATCAAAGCACTCTGAGTGCAGTAAAAGTGCCAGCAACTCATGTGTAATGATATTTTGTGCCTGCAAGCGGCGCTCAGGCACATTATTGAGGCCTGGACTGGACGGTCTTTATCCTAGACATTTTCATTTTTGAATTGAAAACTTTTGCTTGGGAAGCTTGCGATTTCACGCGTCGAGTTTCGATACTTAGTAAAACTCACCTTCCTGCAAGATCTACAAGATTGACCACTGAAGATTTAGCGGTCTCTTGCCCAGCATCATTCTTTGCTTTTTGAGTGAACGTGATTCCAACGATGGTATGAGCACGACTACAAAATAGAAAACAATTCACAACATTCACTAAATTTCTTGTATTAGTTTTTTGAAAAGCTACAGGCAAAACTAAACAAAAGCCATCTCACATTAGATGTCAGGTGAGATTTGCGATGATGAAGAACTACTCATGCAAAACTCTTTGATTGTTTATTCAATGACATTTTCGCCTGACATCTAATGTGAGACAGGGGTTGGTTTTATCGGGGAAAATGTGACTGTTCACATTTAATTGTACAGACAGTAGTTTGCAGCCAGCAATTAGGCCAGCAGTAAAAAATTAACAAAGTTGGCATTAAAAAGTCTTGTTTCAAAACACTGATTTGAAAAATGGCATACTGAAAGCCTTGCCGTCTGAAATAAATTAGAGTATAAATTGCACATAATAACAGTTAGATGAAAGTAGATTCTACAATAAAAATCTAGCTAAAAGGATGTTGGCTTCCTATATAAAAAGACAGCTGGGTATAAAGTCGTCCGGTTATCCTTTCGGTTCATTTCACACTCTGAGTGTCAGACGGTGAAGCTTCTGCCTTTTGCTATCGCGGCTTCGCTTTTCAAAGCAACTTTAAAGTCTGTACCATGGGAAGAATTTGAAAAGTGGTCTGCATCAACTGCGAGCAAGCCGTCACTCCTGTTTTCTTTCAAGGGCCCAAACCACCAGCTAGCTACCATAGCCAAAGTACAGAATTCATACTTAAAGGCCCTGTGCTCCCCATGATCCTTTGCAAGCATACCAAGCATACAAACATCATTGTGGCAGTAAACAATATATTTTGAACACACCAAAGTGAGAACATAAATAGCTACAAAGAACAAAGCTGTCCTAATTTCTTAAAAATTTTTCAGGAAATGTCCATTGTTTAAGTTCAAAAGTAATGGCATAATAACGTTAATTTGAAGATTGCAAAGACAGCCTCGTGATAGGCTGGGCCAAAATTATTTTCATACAGTTCGAAAGTCACTGTGAGACTGCAAAGGCTCATGGGAGCACAGAGACTTTAAATAACATACCTGCTGGTTGCATTCATATTTGTGGCAGCAACTGTTCTGTTCTTGGTTCCCTCGTCCATTCTCCTTTCAATATCTAAGTAATCTTTTACAGGTTGAATAGTTAAACCATCTGCATAGAACCCCTTCTTTGGGTGCTGCCTCACGTTAAGACCCTTCTTCCCAGCAGCTGGGTTCAGGAGATCTCGAACCTTTTCATTGTATATCTCAAGCATACTAAACAAAACCTACAAAAGAAGGGGCCAGTTAATAAGTGAGTCCAGCATAGGCGTCAAATCATTTAAAAAGATTGGACAAATGGTTGCTGAATCTTCTGTTTTGATTTAATGGCTCAAAGGGAACTTCAGGTATTTTGCTATAGCTCTACTTTGGGGATTTTTGATATTTTGATTGCTTTCAGAATTACAGCGTTTCCCTTTTTATTGAAAGAATTTAAAAACAGTTTTGAAAAAATTAAAATCATCGTAAATCCTAAATTAATCGAGGAAGAACGGTGCATTTTTCAAGAAAACCATAATTTATTAAGGTCTACAATATGGCGGTAAGGAGAAATTCGTCGCTTTTCTAGTTTACGATTTAGCAATTTGAAGACGTCACAACTTCAAAACTGGTTGAAACAAAAAAGATGCTGTAATTCTGAAAATAATCAAGATATCACGTAGTCGAGTGAGCATTCTGGTACACATTACTCACACTCCACAGCTCCACAATTACGCTTAAGATTAAAAATTGCTCATCGCAAGCCTTTCGAATTAAATATTTGATAACAAATGAAATGACCACAGCATCATTTCTGTCGCGAGACAAAAAATTTTACAAGAAGGGTCAATTCTAAAAGGCACTGGGTGACTCAAAGAACACTACCACCTTTTGAAAAATTATCAAAATTTGATTATGTTACCGATCGTGAAAATTCTTTGTGTGCGTTCGTGTCAAAGACCAAATTAATTATAGACATATTGCAAAGTCTTGAAATGGCTTTGAATTTGTGGGAATTTGTGCTATTAAAAGCTACCTGGTTTTGAAAGATACTCGGAAATCCCAATGAACGATTATCAAATTGAATTTTAATGCCATACTGGAAATTTCCTTAGAATGTGCACTGAACTAAAGTGACTTTCTGACAGCCTCGGTTTATACTAGAGACACTTGAATTGGTTTCTTCTGCCCTTAATGAAGCTTTTACGTCCTGTAGAACTCGAACTTCAATATGAAATTGCAAATTATAGATTTCTGGCTAAAAATATCATACTTTCTATTTTAAATAGTATTGGACAATTAGGTTTTTCGGTCGGTTCGGTAATTCTTCGGAAAAACTAAACAACGATAATCCATTAAATCCATTTGAGCGTTAGCAAAAATACACATAAAAAGTTAAAAAAGATCTGTATAACATAATCAAAATTTCGGTGATTTTGCAAAAGGTACGAGTTTTTAATGACTCAGTCGGTACGAGGATAAAAGACAATCTGATCACCTCATATTCAGCAGTACTGCCTTCGTCTCTCTTTTTGGCTATTCCATTGAAGATTTCTTCACAAAACATAGGTACAATGCCTAGAAAAAGCACAAAGTATTTCAGAGATCTCATCCATTGATCATCAATTCAAAATTGGGTGATATGTCGAAGTCATTTTTTAGGATTTCCAGAATAATTCGAAAGATGAGATATCAAACTCCATGTTATAGCCGACTAATTCAAAATTTGACTAAATAACTACTCCCAAAATTTATGCAGTCAAAAATGTTTTTGGCAATAGAATTATTATTTTATTGCCAAATGCTGCAAGCCAGGTATCATTCAAAAGTGCTTAATGAGTGGAACTTAAATCTTGAAAGGGTAATGCAATTTTGGCGACTTAACGGGGGTTTAATTCCTTCGGGATTAGTTAAGGTTTTCTGTTTCTCGATTTTGCAAACCAAATCTGGCATTTTATGAAACCGTAATGTCTTCTGATTAGTGATCTATCAGCAGAATAGCGTAAGAGTTGTTCCTTCTGAAACTGTGAGCTCCGGAATAGACCCTGGCCATGAATATTTCTGCCTAATTTTATTAAGAATGTATAGGAGCAAAATACGAACTGTAGTCCCGGGGGAGGTACTTGACTTTCATTAGTACGGAGATGTGCACTCCAAGAAATAATTTTTTGATCCGGTTCTAGAATTTTCCCCTCCAAATGATGCCCGGCTTAAAAAAAAACGATAAAAATATACTCCAAAACCTAAAAAATACACTGTGCAACATTGAAATAACAACCCCCTCTAACAAAATACCCCTTTCGACAACTAGCTTTACAAAAATTGCCTTCTTGAGGTACCCGGCTTTAGAAAAAAGAGGCAAAAACGATACCCGGAAAGGAGTGCACATCCCTTCAGCAAAATATACTAAGTACCCCCTTCCCCGGGGTATGTACCAACATCTGCAGAATGAGTTTCTTCAAATAGTTTTTGGAGCCTTTCCGTCCCTGTTGAGTTTTACGAGGGGTCGTAAAATCGCGCGAAGATCTGCGTTTCCTATGCATTCGCTGTTGTTCTGTCAGCAATGAGAAACATTCGGCACGCATACAGTAAAAACCCGCGTATAAGAACCTACTATTTTGCAAGTCAGCCTAGGTTCTTAAACAATGAATACAATGGATTGGTTCTTATAAANGGGACCCGGCTTAGAAAAAAAAGGCAAAAACGATACCCGGAAAGGGGTGCACAACCCTCAGCAAAATATACTAAGTACCCCCCCCCCCCCCCCCCCGGGACCGTAGTACAATCTTTGACACGAAGTGGACTGGCCGAAGTTTTCTTAAAAAGAAAAGACAGGATGATTTGCTCCAAACAGCTCACAGCTGGATAGCTGGGTGATATTGGTCTGGCAGCCGGTGTTTTTGCCTTATTTTGGACCAATAGTAACGGAGTTGTTCATCCCTTCTTTTCTTCCATGATGACTTGAGAATTCCAACCACAAAGAAACTCAGTTGTTCCTACCTTTATTAGCTCCATAGCCAACAACTGACCAAGATTTTCCAGATCCCGTTTGACCATATGCAAATAGTGAAGTATTATAACCACCCCAAGCATTGTTAAGAACTCCTGTGCCAACATCCTTAAACAGTTCTTTCTGCATAAAATGTATTCTTTTATTAAACAATTACAGTAGATTTATCATAAAAAAATGTGACTGAATGAGCATTGCCGTCAAATCTTAAAGGTAATGTGTCCATACAAGTCTCCCAGAGCAAGGCATGTGATCAATTAAAATTTCTTTTCAATCACGCATTACAGCAATTTTCTCTATTCGTGTGATCAGTTTGAATATCAACCAATCATTTGCCGAGAATTTGATGGATGTTGACAGGTTGGGTATACGCTGGCCTTATATATGGACACATTACCTTTAAAAAAGTATCCATTTTTGACAGGCAACCATAAATCGTAGACTGGGACGACTCTGAAGATCAATGTTTTTGATCTTTTGTCAAAATCCTAAATTATATTTGGTGATTTTGTGTCAATTGTTGGTGGGTTACTTCGAGAATCATAAAGTGATCTCCTGAAAACTATTGGTTTGATCGATCTTTTCCAATAACTTTAAGCTGATTCCACAAGAAATCGCTTAATAACAACTGCAAGAATTAGGCAGCCAAAAAATCGAAGAAAAACCCAAAGCATGATCACCCCGGAAAACGTGTGTGCAGTAAGAGTGGAGGGTGTGCAGTATGGCGGAGGGTGCCCGGAGGGTGCGAAGTATAGCGGAGGGATATCATCAGTAAGGCGGAGGGTGCAAAGTATGGCGGAGGGATACCATTATTATTATTATTATTATTATTAAATTCTTTAAAGTTGGTTTAAAAGAATAGCTCTAATATGAACTAATTAAGACCAACTATTTACAACAACAAAAAATACAATTTATAAATATAAACGTAAATACCCTATTCACAAAATCAGCCACAAGAATAAACATCGAGTGTTCGTTATTTACATATTTTACAACGGCAATTCTCTCCATTCCATTTTTTTATGCATGTCTTGAAGGAACAGACGGAGGTGGCAATTTTTGTGTCATTTGTTAGGGAATTCCATAATATGCTGCCACGAAAAGATAAACTATCGTTGCCATAAGTATTTGTCTTAGTTTGAGGCAACATCAACAGATTCTTTGATCTTAAATTATAATTATTTTCCTTTTCCTGGAACATATCCCACAAAAAAGAAGGATTTTGTTGTGTTAAACTGCTATAAACCTCGAGCATTAACTTTTGCAAGTTTTTATTATGAATAGTGCACTCATATGGCGGAGGGATACCATCAGTACAGCGGAGGGATATCATCAGTAAAAGTGGAGGATGCAAAGTATGGCGGAGGGATACCATCAGTATGGCGGAGGGTGCGAAGTAATGCGGAGGGACATCTTCAGTATGGCGGAGGGATACCATCAGTATAGCGGAGGAATATCATCAGTAAAAGTGGATGGTGCAAAGTATGGCGGAGGGATACCATCAGTATAACTAATTTAATCCTTCTTCTGCGCTGCGTTATAAAACTTATACGAAACACAATGTTAATTATTTTGCACCAAAATATGTTTTTAAACCCCCAACGTCTTTTTTGACTTGTATGTTGGATGAAATACACCAAATGCACTATTACAGTAATGATAAATTTATCCTCTTGCTGGTATCATTTAGTATTATCCCTACAAATTAAATCATCAATCTTTGAAATCAGCTTTTGTGTACGATTTATCATGACATATCAAAAATGGGAACTTTTTAGCACACCTGGTAAACTGGAATGAGACAATCATTGAGGAGACATGAAATCAGCGGCGGAGCCAGCACTTGAAAAGTGAGGGGGTCTGGGGCCTACCCCCAGGAAAATTTTCCGTGACCACGCCCTTCAAACTCTCGGAAAATGCAGGCAACGCCCTTACCCCTCCTGAGAGAACAATTTTATTGCATTTTTGTGCGAATCTCAGGATTCATCTTTTGAAAAAGTGGGGGGGTCCAGACCCCCCTATTCCCCCCCTTGGCTCCGCCACTGCATGAAATGAAAACAAATTGCTTGTTAACTATGAGCAGACCTGAAATATTGTGAAGTACCGACCTGGCCAATATAATTAGAGCCTGAATCATCTGGTCCAAAATACCCATCTTCATGTTCCTTGGAACCATTGTGAGACCAATAACTATAGTCAAATGAAAACTCTCTGACATCATCAGGATTTTCTGGGTCAAAGATTGTAGTGGTTGCTCCTTTCATGCCAATAATCAACTTAGAATTGCGACCACGCTCCCGCTTGTTCTGTTAGATCATCAAGGAAAACCATAAAAGTCAGACAAAAATTCTAAATGAACTTATACACAACAAAACCAATATACTGTATGGCTGACTCTAAATTCAGTATTGCAAAAATAAAAACTACCTACAATGAAAAAATACCACAATGTTTCTTTACTAATATTGAGCAGCAAAATTGGTTACCAACAGCCCATTCGATGCTTCGCCACTGCCAGTCATTATGTGCACTTGGATGGTCCACAGTAAGGGAACTACAGTAATTGATCTTGAATCCACTAGGATTGTTTACAAGTCCATGAATAGTGATGCACCCTCATACATGAGCGACATGTTTAAAAAAGTCAACGCCTCTGCAACATGGTCTCTTAGAAATTTGGATTATGACCTAAGAGTCCTTTTACTAAGAACCACTACAGGACAGAGATGCTTCTCTTACCAGGGTGCGAAACTTTGGAATGGTTTTTCAAAAGAGGCTAAAATACTCAACGAAGAAACTTTGATCTTTCCTTTTGCTTTCCCTTTTCTTTACCTTATTAATTATTTTATATCAAATATTTTCGAAATTGTAATTAGATTAGTTTGATTTGTATTAGAAATTTAATTTGTATTTTTGTATATTTTAGCATGGCCCCCTGTAAATCAGTCCTTTGACTGAGGGACTACCATAAAAGAGATCAAATGAAAAACGACAAAATGACAAGAAGTTTTCTCTCTCAATTTTTCAACTGAGATTCGGGGCTGGCTCAGGTGGGTTTTTACAGTACCTGTTTCAGACTGAGAAAATGATATTATTCTTCTAAATTGCATCTGTCTTTCCAGTGACTAGTCGAGTCAAGCATAAACAGGTGTTTAGTTTTGCAGATATTATGAGAAACGCAGTAAATTCGTAAGCAGGTCTTCAGAGTATGGCAGCTGAACAAATATGATTTTTCCAGAAATGTTCCTAAGCTCACCAATTTTGAATGAGTCCTTTGCTCCTTACTTCAGACAAGAAGAAGGGTATATATTTGTTTTACTTCATTTTGGGATTACAAATTTATGACGTCAACAAAAAGGGAGGAAGGGGGTCCAGCAATCTATTGTAATAAAAAAATAGATCAATTGTCCTTTTTTCGTCTGTAAGATTTTAATCTTCTGCAGATGTCATACATGGCCCTTACATGTACAAGAACTTCATAATTTAGCTATATTTTCGCAACCAACATCCTTTTAGCTATATTTTCGGTGAATTTGGCTGCATATTTTAGAAAGATCTTTGGCGCAGAGAAACGTTTTCTCCATGCATGCAAAGCCCTCTAATTTTGGCACAATCTTCAGCGCAGAGAAATGCCAGATTCACCCTTGACCCCTTGACCTATATCAAATTTTTGGTTAGATCATTTAGTGTAGGTGCTTGACAAACAAATTAACAAATTAGACCCGAATAACTACCGTGGCATATGCGTTTCTAATTAACAAATTAGACCCGAATAACTACCGTGGCATATGCGTTGGTAATGCACTGTTAAAACTCCTCTGTATTCTCCTTAACAACCGCCTGAAAACTTTGTTCACAAAAATAACCTCATCCATGATAATCAAATCGGATTTAAAGAAAAATGCCGGACAACAGACCATATTCTGACCCTAAAAGCACTAATAAACAAACACGTCGCAGACACATCCAAGCAAAAAGTTCATGCAGCTTTCATAGACTTCGCAAAAGCTTTCGATACAATTTGGCATGATGGCCTATTCCATAAACTTCAAATGAAGGGAATTTCAGGCAATTTCCTACATCTCATTCAGGACATGTGTATGAAAACACAGAATGCGCAGTGAAGCTTAACTCGTCTCGCACAAATTATTTCAAATGCAACAAAGGAGTTCGTCAAGGCTGTCCCCTTAGCCCAACGCTCTTCAATCTTTACTTAAACGACCTCGTTGATAATCTTAATGAAACAAACACCTCTCCTCTGACTCTCGATAACGAGCCAGTCACCTGCCTGATGTATGCAGATGACATCATAATTCTTAGTTGCTCCCACTCTGGTCTCCAAAACTGCTTGAACACTCTCTCAGAATATTGCAACCAATGGAAGCTCTCTATTAATACATCGAAATCAAAATGCATGACCTTTTACAAGAGAAACTGCAAATATAAAAATCAATTCTTTGTCAAAAATATTCCACTAGAAAATGTCACTGAATTTACATATTTAGGAATTACAATCGATGCCGCATGTTCTTTCAAAGAAACTCTCCGTTTACTAAGTAGTAAAGCTACTAGAGCACTATTCGCATTAAATAGCCGTTTTAAACTAAAAAATCTACCTATTAAAGCTGCCCTCAAACTATTTGACAGCACAATTGCACCAATACTACCCTATGGCTCAGAAGTCTGGGGTGCCTTTGAGAAATCATGTATTGACCAATGGGACAAAACCGATATCGAAAAAGTACATACCCAGTTTCTTAAAAGAATTATCGGCGTAAACAGATCAACAACTAACGACCTTGTACGCGCTGAACTAGGACGTTTTCCGTTAA
>REGM01000202.1:376579-387226 GCA_004194415.1 Aurelia aurita | reverse complement strand
ATGCTCGCGGCACACCCTTATCCGAAATGTTGCCAAGAACCCCCCCCCCCCCCCGTGGCTATAGCAAAGTAGTGACAGTGGCGTGCTACTGATTGGGACTAACGCCTAAGGTTTTATTAAACAACTTTGAAGTTGTATGTTTAGCCAACTCTGGAGTGAGCAGCAGTCAGTAAAAAGGATACAAATGGCCGAACACGAACTGCAACTTTAACACTTTCTTCCGACATCTTTGCAGTCGATTCCTACAACACAAAGCTTTGGTTTGAATTGATTCCCTGAAGAATTCACTTTGGTGTTGTGTTGATTCTTTTGTTGACTGCTATTAAATCGCTAATAATGGCTGCTTGTGAGGCCTCGACTTTGTGCACTTCTTGCTTTCTTGACTTCTAATTGATGGTGTTAGTTCTTGCAACTCAAATACGACATGAATCCAGCTTATTTTGCGACCAGCGCAATTAATATTTGTGGATAATCCAACGCCAATTGCTTGCAAGCTGCAGAGTATTTCAAAATGGTTTCCAACCAACACTCAAACAAACTTTTGATTCCATTCACTTGTATTATGTTGTTGTGGCTGTTGTCTGAGAAACAGACAGCAACCAACCAATGAAATTGTTGCATTTATTGTCTGCGGACTTTTGCTTTTTCTGTTACTATGACAACCAATAACAGCAACAAATGGAACAGATGTATTACTTGAGTCCTACGTTGTTCGACTAGGGTGTGTTTCATTGGTATGGCACCAGTTCTGAAAATCGTAGACTCCTTGACCCCAGGGGAAATTTTTTGGGTCTTTGAAAAGCCGTCCTTGTATGTATTTGGGAGCGCAATTTTGGAAAAAGGAGTATATTTTTGGGGCAGAATGGGACTAATTCAGATAAGCCTTGTTCACACCAGTGAGATTGTTCAGTGAGATAGATATCAAAACGTTTTGATATTAATCTGACCCCCTCCCCGTCACCTACAAATAGTAAGTCCCCCCTAGGCGGTAGACTTGGTAGAATTCATATTTGATTGAACCCGATATTGTGAAAACGGTAGGCTTGGTAGATTTTGAAGGCATTTGAACCTTCTTCTTCAAAAAGTTTGGCAACTAGTTTGGCAGACTTCGGAGAGATCAAAACACAACCAATGAAGATGTAGATGTGCAGTCAACGCTGATCCCCTAACCCTTTCAAATGTGTTCCTAAACTTTAACCAATACTTTCAAACGTGTTCTTAAATTTTGGGATCCCTTTCAAAGGTGTTCCTAAAGTGTAACAACACTTTCAAAGGTATACGTCGTGAGATTTTGTTTCCTAAATCTTTCAGTTGATCCCGTGTCTTGTACGACAAGTTGTAATTTGGCAATTTTGTTTTCGTGACCATTTTTTCTAAGATACGTAATTATCGAACACTATAAACTAAACATTGTTACCTCAAATATTTCGCTGCCCATCGGCAGCCTCATCAGTGACTTTCAAAGGTGTTCCCAAACTTTTAGGAACCATTTATGAGATGTTGCTAACTTTTTTACAACACTTTCAAAGAATTTCCTAAACTTTTGGAAACACCTTCAAAGGTGGTCAACTTTTTGAAGGGAACTTCAGGTACTTTGCTATGATTGCTTTTGGTAATTTTTGATATCTTGATTATTTTCAGAATTACAGCGTCTTGTTTGTTTCAACTAGTTTTGAGGTTATGACGTCGTCAAAATGCCAAACCTTAAACCAGAAAAGCGACAGATTTTTTATTACCGCCATACTGTAGACCTTAATAAACTACCGTGTGTCCCAAAATAAAAGGTAACAGATTTTATCAGAGCTAGCGATGCCAAGATAGCTTCTATCAATTCGCAGTAACTTTTAAGCCAATCCTGAAAAGTTAACTTGAACATAAGTACCTCGTATATTGATATTGGTGCTTCCAAAGTTGAAATATTATTCTTGAAAGTTCAAATTTGACACCACCTCCAAACCAGAGCTTTGGCGTTTTGGCCTAAGCAAATTCCTGAAGCACAGCGAGATTAAGAATCAAAATTAAAGAAAACTGAAGAAATGCATAATAGGCGAGCACTAGCAAATACAGCAAATAACATATAATACCAGAGTCCAGAAAAAGGCCAAACCTTCCTCCGGATGACAAGTTCGTTTGCTGAGCCTTGCCAAGTCCTCCAGAGTTAAGAACTTTGGCTAGGCTAAGCTAAAAAAATGATGCTCCTTTATGTACGCATGTTTTACTGTAGAGACTCATGAATCACGCAATGGAAATTGTCTATAAGTTAAATATGCTAGTGCTTAAAGTCAAGTTGAGACACTATTTACAGAGTGAAGGAGAAAGCAACCTGGAAATGAGGACAGGAATATGCTTTAATTTAAAACAGTCATTCTGCCATTTGTGACCCATTTCGGGCGAGTTATCAAGATAGGTTCATCATCTTCATTGCTTGTTTGTATGACTTGTTCCTCGACTGTATACTCTCCAAATAATTCACAACCAACGTCAAAACGATATTTCCCAGGCCCTTTAGGTAAGTCTTCTTCAAAGCGACCTGGAAATGAGGACAGGAACATTAACGATGACGCAAAGATTAAATAAGATTTCGGGCTAAATTCTGATTCCCGAGAGAAATAAAAAATTTCCAATTTTCTTCAACTTTTTTCAAATGAATTTTCCGACCCCAAATTCGGATTTAGCACCCAAATTTTAATAAAGAGAGTAATTTTCATGATCCTACCGGGTGAGTAAAAAGAGTATAGGCCTTTGAAAAAAGTATAATTACGAAAAATCCACCAATATCATCTTACTATATGCCAGCAATTTATTTCCCTGAAATAACTCATTTCGTTCTAGAGTTATTATCAGCAATTTTTTTACCAAGCTGTTTTTGAACATACTATGGATGAAGGACTAGAACTGTTGATACGAGGACTAGAACTTCACTCTGTAAGGACTAGAACTCGTATAATCTCCTGTACCTTTCAGCTCAACAGCCTCTAGTGTGGAAAACAAATGATAAAATGTGTCCGTCGCATTTGCATGGCTTGCTTCCCGAAAAATTTTGATACATTTGCATACATACATGCATACATACATGCATACATACATCATCTATTTTGTAATGCAGGTTAAAAATGGCAGCCTCGAGATGGCTGATGTGGACCTGATGGCTGATGTGCCATCGTTTAAAGCTGAAGACTTGTAAATTTGATTGTGATTCTAGTCCTTTCCCAAGATCTTCAAAAAAGAGCTTCCAAGCAAAATCGCTAATAACTCCAGAACGATATGACCGATTCGAGTGTAGTAAATTTCCACATCTAAGTTAGCCTTTCTGCGATAAAATGAAATAAAGGTACGTTGAATTTGGACGATTAATCTTGAATGCACAGGGTGAGTCAGAANCATTTGAAATCAAATCAAATCAAATCCTTGACAATTTAAGAAAAGGGGCGTTGTCCGACGGTCTGAAGGGCGTGGTCACGAAAGATTTTTCCGGGGGCTCCGCCCCCGGACCCCCGGAGCTCGCGCTTCGCGCTCGCCACCCCCCAAGCTCGCGCTTCGCGCTTGCTAGTGCGAACATCACATTTCGGGCTGGATCCGCCCCTGCTACATCATCTATTTTGTAATGCAGGTTAAAAATGGCAGCCTCGAGATGGCTGATGTGGACCTGATGGCTGATGTGCCATCGTTTAAAGCTGAAGACTTGTAAATTTGATTGTGATTCTAGTCCTTTCCCAAGATCTTCAAAAAAGAGCTTCCAAGCAAAATCGCTAATAACTCCAGAACGATATGACCGATTCGAGTGTAGTAAATTTCCACATCTAAGTTAGCCTTTCTGCGATAAAATGAAATAAAGGTACGTTGAATTTGGACGATTAATCTTGAATGCACAGGGTGAGTCAGAAAAAACACACGGCGTTTGAAAGGCTACTGTCCCCTGAATATCACAGCAACAATATTTGCTACTCTTGTTGAATAGCCGACATGTTGAATTATTTTTAGGAATTTTCTGGCTAAAAATCAGCCACTTTCTTCAGAGAATATGGGGGATTTTCCCATGAAGGCCCACTCGAAGAACTTTTAAAAGTGGCCTAAAATCGTGACCAAATTCCCCCACGATTTCTGCCTACAGCAATGACTTGCACACGCTTTGGTACATGTTTTCTTCTTGACAGGATGAACGAGTCTTCCACTTAGTATCAGAAAATTAGTTAGGGGGATTTCATTCTCCCAGGAGGATAACAATAACATGTGCTAATACTTGTAAATATAATTGTTGTTAGGAAGGAAAAATGACGCAATTTTGGTCGTTGTTTCACTCGTTTTTGCAGGTTTTTGGAGAGGGCTTTCTGCAGAAAATCTCTCATAGCCACAGGTATTTTCAATATTATTTGCTTTGATATTCAGGGAGCAGTATTTTTTCAAATGCCGTGCTTTTTGTACTCACTTGGTATATTCTGGGAAACACCTATAATTTGTTTGACTCATCCAAACCTGGTAGTCTTAGTGATTTTTCTTTTAGGACAATAGAAAATTTGGAAATTTATAACGGCTTTGATGGCGAACAGTGAATTTTGTGAGGTATTTGACGGTTGACCCAGCAGACGCTAATAAACGGAAACTCCTCCAACAGAAAACGAAGGGCAGATTAGCGTCTGCTGGGTCAACTGTCGAGTGGCTACTAAATAACAGGAAGCCGCTGTGAAAATATCGCGGTTAATTTAATCTTAAAAACCAAAACGTATGACCACAACATTTCCAAAGACCAATCCGAATGTTTCCTACAGCCCCGTGGATTAAATGGCTTGGAAGAAAGTCCAGGTACTTTGTTATAATTGTATTTTGGCAATTTTTTATATTTGATTATTTTCAAAAATTACAGCGCTTTTCTTTTATTGAAATAATTTATGGAAAGTTTTGAAAAAAATTAAAATCATTGTAAATTCTAAATTAATAGAGGAAAAATAATACAGTCTTCAAGAAAAGCATAGTTTATGAAGGTCTAAAATATGGTGGCAAGCAGAAGTCTGTCGCTCTTCTGGTTTACGATTTCGAAATTTGATGACGTCACAGTCTCAAAAATAATAATTTCCGCCATTCTGAAAATAATCAAGAAAAGAACAAGTTCAAGGTAGAATCACAACAAAGCACCTAAAGCTCCTTTCAAGCCATTCAATTCAAAGAAGGGGTAATAGAATTTTACACCACTTTTTAAAAGATTTGGAACCCTTGCCGTTAAATGAAAAGGTACGTAATCGGTATGTAATCATACCACAGAATTTATGATCTGCATGAACAATGTCTCCAGGTCCCTTTTTCCTTCCCGCTTCCCACATTCCACGATAGCTTGTTCCAGTTGCAGCGTATGTATAGACACCATATCCATGCTTTTTATGCTCGTACCAGTCTCCTTCATAGGTGTCACCATTTGCAAAGCGATAAACCCCATGGCCATTACGCTGATCGTCTACCCAACTGCCTTCATATCGTGATCCATCTGGATATGTGAATGCACCTGGGAGTGTATATAAAACAACATTTGAGACCGAGGGGCAAATCACTCCAAAAATTTCGTACAATTTCGTAAAACATCCTAGAAAATCTTCAAAAATCCGAAAAATCTCGAAAATCTCAAAACATCTTCATAAAATCTTAGAAATCCCAAAGAAAATCAAAGAATCTTCGCAAATCTCAAGAAATCACAAAAATCTCCCCCAACAAATGATAGAAATTCTCAAAAAATCTTTCGAAAATTCTTTGAAAATCTCAAAAATTGTTTAAATCCTCACAAATCTTGCAAAATCTTGAAAAANCGCTCTTCTGGTTTACGATTTCGAAATTTGATGACGTCACAGTCTCAAAAATAATAATTTCCGCCATTCTGAAAATAATCAAGAAAAGAACAAGTTCAAGGTAGAATCACAACAAAGCACCTAAAGCTCCTTTCAAGCCATTCAATTCAAAGAAGGGGTAATAGAATTTTACACCACTTTTTAAAAGATTTGGAACCCTTGCCGTTAAATGAAAAGGTACGTAATCGGTATGTAATCATACCACAGAATTTATGATCTGCATGAACAATGTCTCCAGGTCCCTTTTTCCTTCCCGCTTCCCACATTCCACGATAGCTTGTTCCAGTTGCAGCGTATGTATAGACACCATATCCATGCTTTTTATGCTCGTACCAGTCTCCTTCATAGGTGTCACCATTTGCAAAGCGATAAACCCCATGGCCATTACGCTGATCGTCTACCCAACTGCCTTCATATCGTGATCCATCTGGATATGTGAATGCACCTGGGAGTGTATATAAAACAACATTTGAGACCGAGGGGCAAATCACTCCAAAAATTTCGTACAATTTCGTAAAACATCCTAGAAAATCTTCAAAAATCCGAAAAATCTCGAAAATCTCAAAACATCTTCATAAAATCTTAGAAATCCCAAAGAAAATCAAAGAATCTTCGCAAATCTCAAGAAATCACAAAAATCTCCCCCAACAAATGATAGAAATTCTCAAAAAATCTTTCGAAAATTCTTTGAAAATCTCAAAAATTGTTTAAATCCTCACAAATCTTGCAAAATCTTGAAAAATCTTTGGGGTCCTAAATACAAAAAATGTCCGGCACACCAGAGTACAGCCAATCCGCCACTGCACTGGTGTGTAGACTGATTTCCTGATTCCCATGCACCCTTGCGGTAAACGTTGCTCAATACTTATAGCGGAGATGGCTCTGTGTCTCAGTGTTAGTGCGCTTGACTACCAATCTGAGGGTTGGTGGTTCGAGTTAGACTGATTATATGTCGTAGTTTCGCTCCTCCGCCGAACTGATATAGTTTGAGCGGTCTCGGTTTGGCAGGTGGTAGTCTCGTTTTGGTGAGCGATAACAATGGGACTCACTGTAATCAGTCTAGGTTCGAGTCTCCGCCCTGTCAAACCTGCTACGTGTAGTTAGGAGAGTCGCCAACTCTCTGCAATTCCAGCCAAAAGGAATCATGGGGTGTGGTCACATCAAGAGGAAAGACCAGAACACTGCTTCGACAAGCTTAGCTTCTCAGTGTCCTAAAACTTTCTTTGGATGCTAGGTTAGAAATATAGAAAACAGAAATCCAGACTGAAGCAGTGAAAAATATGGCCCTATTTTGTGCATGCATCAATCGAATCACTGCATAGGCCTGTCTTCAAATGTCAACTCAGTGAGATGAACTACAAAAAAACCATAGGCAAACAGCAACAAAACTTATCACGAATACGAAACATCTAGAGTATCTTACTACCTATACTTATACCTTGTGAATTGGCGCTACAAGCTCTCTTGTAGTGCGGGCCTAAATATGGACTTGCTACAAGTCTAACTCTCTTTTTAGTCCGAATAGTCCGGAAATTGCAAAATCTGAAAAAAATATTGTGCTTCTATATTTTTTTCCGATTTTGCATTTTCCATACTATTCGGACTAAAAAAGGAGTGAGGGTTGCCGCAAGTCCAGGCTAAATAGGGCCAATCATTTAAGTCAAAGAACACAGGAAAAAAGAAACTCAGTAATAAGCCTAGCTAGGGGCTGGCCAACATCATTGCAGATGCAGTTTAAATTTCCACATTTGCAACTAGAATTTCGCCCGCTGTTACCTTTAGACTCACTCGGTCATTTCCCGAGCTAAACAAGACATATTAATGCGTTAACATCCATTTATAACAGAACGGCATAGAGATTTAGACTGATTACGAGTCGTAGTTATCGCTATTGATAGACTGATGGACGCTCAAACTACGTATGCGCGGTCTCGGTTTGGTGCAAGTCTCGTTTTGATGAGCGATTACTGGGACTCACGACTCATCGTAATAAGTCTAATAGAGATTAGTGAACCTGAAAATTTAATGTTGAAATCAATTTTGGTGGTTGCGTATTTCAATTTTCGATCATGCTCCTCAGTAAACTTCTTCCGGATGGTGTACAGAGGTAAAGTGAGTAAGCTTGCGGTAAAATGGGTAAGGGGAAGAACGTGAATAGATTTCGTAGAAATCCTGATTCAAAGATTTTCTCTACCTACAACCCCTCCTTGATGTTGCATCTGTTGATTTAACAGTTCACAATCTACTGTTTTCCCTTTCCGGCCATAAGCCACATCCATTTTACCCCAGCCTACCCATTTTACCCCTGTAAACCCTCTTTCCACAAGCGGGCAAGCGGACAAGAAAAGTAAAAACTAGTTCTACTTTTTACATCTCTTTTTGAGCAGAATTATTCCAACCAACCATATTTCACCTTTTTGTGACCTCAGAACTTCAGATAAACTTTCAAAACGGCGAAAATGGAAGCTATGGCAACTCCCCTTGTATCTCTTTTTCATATCTACGTCGTTGCGGCATGACTGGAATATTGGTAAGCGGAATTATACAACAGCTAGTGAAAAGATTGGAAGTTCGCCACCTGGAAATCAGCCTGAAAAGAGGCTGGGGTATTCGTAGTCTAGAATCTAGTCAAATAATAAATAAGGGCTATGAGGGCTATTTTAACATCCACAACGATGAAGAGAAAATAAAGCTGCACCATCTAGGGTCGATTCGGGCTTTTCGAAGCGCGGGATTTTTGAAACAGGGCTTTTTTAAACGGAAAGTCTTCATAAAAAATTTTGTACAAAGTGTTACAAAAAGCCCGATGTTTTGAGATGCCAATCAACCCTGCAAGACAAACGGAACCAACGAAATTTAAGCAAGTTACCTTGTCCATGTTTTTTGCCATTTGTGTATTCTCCAACATATTTGGCCATGTTTTTGAATCGATATGTTCCATGGCCATGTCTCTTTCCATTCTGGTATTGTCCCTCGTATGTATCTCCATTTGGAAGTGTCGCTTTTCCGTAGCCATGCCTTTCTTCTTTTTCGTTCCTCTCACCCTCATAGTCCTATAAAAACAAACGAACATTCACGTTCTTAATAGTGCTCTACACACTTTTGGGGAGAGGGGCACCATGTATCTTTTGGGTACTGGGGACATCGTTTTCACGATTTTGGTATAAGGAACGGTATCAATCTTCAGGAATTTGGTATAAAGAACGGTATCGATTTTCAAGATTTTGGCACAATGAACGGTATCCATTTTCGAAACAGTGGTATAAGGTCGGGTATACATTTCGAAAAATTAGTATACGGTTGGTTCCGGTCACGTTCCGGTATGTTTTTGAAGCTTTGGTGGCACGTCCCCAACAAAAATCAGGTATAGTGCCCAGGCTATAAACAACCATAGCTGACGGGCAGTTCCAGAAAGAAAAGAACAAAATTATATTCAATAGATTCCATAAGCGTAGGGGAAGATAAAATCTGGAGGGGGCTGCCCGATAAAATTTCTATTGTTTACCAAATTTTTTGCCCGACTTAGGGTGGATTTTTGCCCGAAAAAGGCTGATTTTGGTAAATTTGGCAAACCGCTCCCCCCAGCCCCCCTGGCTCCTATGCCTATGGTAGATTCGATAAGGATAGCACCAGTCGAGTCCGGTGAGATCTACAAGCACACGTAACGCTAGCCTGCGTCACAGACGCTAGCCTGCGTGCATCCTCAAACTCCTCCTCATAGGAAAAATAGAGTCTGCGCAACAACGAAGCAAAGCTTGTATGAGCCTCTGTCTGATATCCTTGTCGCGCGGAACTGCAGATATGAGCCGCTCGATCGCGCGTGACGCGGTGCGTGATACCCTTTGAATGCTTACATCTGTGAAATGGTAGGGAAATGAAAAATCTTAGGTGTGACTCGAGTTAGATATTTGTTTGAAGCATAATTTTACTGAAACTTTGAAGGAATTTGTTTCGACGTTTTGCCTGAAGGAATATGAATTTATGAAGCCTATCATGATGAAATATAAAACTGAATTTCTAATGCATGGAAAAGTACTTGCTGAGGGCATGATTTGCATTGAAAGTGGGCAGTGATAAAATTCCGCCCTTTTCATTGAGTAACACAGTATATTAATCCCCATTGTAATGTTATTGCCGTCCACAAACGAAATTCACTTTGCATTGCAATGTAATTTGAATTTACAATGGTTGCTTTGGAGAAACACTGCCCCTTTCTTTCTAAGTTTCTTGCATGCAAATATTATTTTCGCTGCGTCGCGTCGGGTCTTTGCCAAGAGGACGAGGAAATGATTTTACAAGATGATATATTTTATAAGCAAATTTCGAGTCGATGCGCTTCAAGTGACGAAGGCAAAGGCTTGACAAATAAACTAAACTACGATGTGAGTTGTACAACGACTTCCAGTGCTGCAGTTTCTTCATTTACAACAAAATTTCGGTTGGTGCCGACGAGTGAGCTTGAAGTCCAAAAGGCCTTTCCCCGTACAGAAAACGTTAAAACACAGGATACAAACAGCTCAGAGGAGATTCTTGGTCATTTTGAAGCATGTGAGGTTTGTTCATTGCTATGCTGTTTTGCACCGCGCGATTCAAAATTTGTATGCAGAACGGCAGTCAACAATGAACAATAGAAACAACAATCAAACCAACCTGGCAAGAAGTTGCCAGGTGATTTGATTGGATGATACACAATGAGTAAACAATCATATTTAATTACCACCCTGGATCCAAGCGAGGCTCATACAAGCTTTACTTCGTAGTTGCGCAGACTCTATTTTTCCTTTGAGGAGGAGTTTGAGGCTGCACGCAGGCTACA
>REGM01000202.1:340912-367163 GCA_004194415.1 Aurelia aurita | reverse complement strand
ATGCCTATATCACATTTTGCACGATATTTTTACTAACAGCCCTGACTATAGATACTCAGGTACAGGGCCATTTACAGATTTTTCATCATTCCAGAAGCTTCGCTGGTAATAATATCACTTACAGTTGGCCATTGTAGGCTATATTACTCGACTATTAATTGTGTATGAAATGTAATTGTGTGTTATTAACTCTATATTTTTTCATAACGAAAACAACATTGTTTTGAAATAGTATAGTTTTCTTTTACCTTTATTGTGTATCTCAGTTCTCAATCCTGTCTCTTCAGAAAGCATAATAAGTTAGATTAAATGAACAGATTGGCCCATTAAAAGTCACCATTCCTTATTCGACCGTATATATAGACTTTTTCAAATTACGGATTCCGTATTTGTAATGTTAAGGATAAATTTCCGGTATATGTCCGTATAATTTTGACGGCATATATACGGTGATATACGGAAACCGTTATTATTCCTTCAATTTATCCATTCCCGTTATGTCCGTATCCGACCGTATTTCTGATGGATAGTATTATTCACAGTTCCCGTATTTTGACATGTTTCACGCCGTGTTTCTGTAGACCTTTAGCTATTCTACAAAAGAGTCTGGATCGAATAAAATGTTTTATACATTAGTAGAACTGGGAGGAATTCCCAAATGTGAACAACAGTGATAGAAGCTCTAACACCACTCAATCAAACATTTCGTACTAAAATGAATAAAAATGTCCCTCGATCCAGATTCTTTTGTAGAATAGCTAAAAGGTCTATTGCCTAGACTTAGAATATCGACGTTTTACCAAATTGAACGACTCGTTTTAAACCTAAAATCTGGTGAAAATAATCTGTTCTCACATAAAAAATTGCTTCTTCAAATTGAATTAATATTCTCAAGTTAAGTTGGAAAGATTTGTCATACCAAAAATCAGTTGCCTTTGCAAACCTGTACGAAATAGTCAGGCTACAATTTAGCATTATATGGCCATACTTTTCAATTGTTTAGCAGTTCTCCGACAGTAGGATAACCTGACCTGAACAGTAACTTCCACCGAATATGCTAATTAGCTCCAATTCACAGTGCTTTAGCAGTACAATAAACATAACTTAAGCGGTGCAAGATTCAGGTAGCAGTACAAAGAATCATGCACTGTTGTTGTACTCTTAAATTACCTCTACCTTAGCAGTAGTATGGCAAGTATGGCCATATTACTGCTAAGCTTAGCAGTATTGTTTTGTACAGGAAAAAATTGATCTACAATGGACTACAGTTCTACAGTAATCTATCATCAAGTATGAAATGATATGAAACTTAAACATACTTACTCCAAATAGGAGAACACATGCTACAGCAAGCATCTTTAGCTTCAATGTGATATTTTTTTGGGCATGGTAACACTGGACACCCATAATATTCCTTACAATGAGCAAATTCGATACCATTGCGTTTCCTGCAGGAACAAGGATAGCATTCCTTTCCAGTCTTCCTATAATCATCGCGGAATGTACTTGGGGCCTTGAATTTTCGGCCTTTATGGTCCTCACATGCTAAAAGCGAAAAATATTAACACAGGTTACAGTGTATGGTTGTAGATTTCACATAAATAATTGTTATATACAACCTTCGTTCTCTTTCTTGTCGTTTTTCTCTCTGTTATGATGCTCCTCGTGTCTCTCACTCGCTCCACCAAAATACTAGGCCCATCAGTCGACCCAATCCTGGGGATTGGGTCGGGATTGGGTCGGTAGTTTCCTGGACTGGTAGAGAAAATTCCCTGTCTAGCAGTGCAAATAATCTTCTTGCTAAAATTTTATAAGGGGAGCAATTTTTATGATGTTAGGCAATTAATAATAAGTCGAAAAGAAGCAACTACAACCGATGTGAAAACATGAAATTGATCAGACTTACCACATACAGGGCAACACTCTCCTTTAGGAATAAATTGTTTTGGACACTTCAGCTTCCGGCATTTCGCATGTTCATACTTGCATTTATTGTCTGTGGAGAAATATAAGGGAAGAAGAAGTTGACACGAGAAGTAGTTACAGTGGTGTGGCCACCGGAGGGGATGGGGGGCATTTCCCCCCACTTCTGTCAGAAGATGGTCCTCGAGATTCTTTCAAAAACGAAGAGAAATTAGCTGGGCATAGGTAGGGTGGGTAAGATTTTTTCCAAAAAGTGTTGGAAGGTGACTAGGAGAGTCATTCTAAGCCAAAGTAAAGGTTGGCATTTTAAAAATTTTCCCAGACGTAATATCACAAAATATCACAGAATTTTCAAGGCTTCCATTTAGGGGTCAAACAAACATTGGATCATGAGAAGCGTAAGACAAAGTATAAGGACGTTGCGCAAAAAATTTCGCAAAGCTTGTGATTTATAGAAAACTGTTACAAAATTGTCAAAGTTTCCAATTTGGCATTGGTAAAGATGGGATGGAGAAATGGACTCTAAGCCAAAGAAAATGATGTTTACTGAAAAATTTTCATGGGATGCTAACTTTTAAAGCAAATTTCTCAAAATGGTCCAAAATTCTATGTTAATACCGGAAAAACATGGGATCGAGAGAAGCGTTCTAAGCCAAAGCAAAGGGCGTGTCCTCAAAAATGTTCAAAGCCCCCAGACCCCCTCACTTGACTACCCCCCAGTTAATTTGTCCTGGCCACGCCGCTGAGTAGTTATATTAATTTTTTCAAGATTAATGTTGAAGATGTTACAGAAAAAACAACCCAACATTGAATTGAATTAAATCTATGCTCGAAGAAATCCTCTTCTCGCGAAAAAAATTGCCCAGCAGAAAACTGGCTTAAGTTAGCCTTTCTTCCATTAAATAACGTCGATGCTTTTTCTATTCATTCGGTGCAAGCTCATAGATATCTACGCATTTTTTGACGTACCCAATACCAAATTTGGAGCAACAAATTACAGATTCCCTCCAACAAAGAATGAAGAAAATTATATGTTGAAAAGAGCGAATTTAAATTTCCAACCCCAAAGTGGTGAGCATTTCTTTGTGCAACATCCAGTTTTTAGTTCAATCTGGAATTCCTTTGGACAGTCCCCTTTTCTACATCCCTTAACAAAGTCGCTGCAACGAGCTCCTGAACCTGTGCAATGACATATGCTGCAAGTACCCCATGGAAATTCATCATACCAACTCCCCAATGATGGTGTTGGAAGTGCATCTTTCGGCAACTGGAAGTAAAATATGCTTCCGTTGGTATAGTTTCTCCCTTTGTCGTCTCTGCAAGCTGTAATAAAATTTAAAAAGATGAACAAATAGACTGATTAATAGACTGACAAATAGTCCCAAAGCCAATGAAAAAGCTGACCCTATTTTGTGTATTCATCAATCGAATCACTGCCTAGGCCCTTTTCAAACCGTCACTCCTCAGAACTGAAGCGCAATAAAAAGCACTTTGGATCGAATCCTTTCGTCACGAAATTGGATCGAATGTCGCAATGACTACCTAATTTGATACTCGGATTAAACACGCTTTTAATTGTCAGAATTGAAAATTTTGGTATCAAATCAATCAGAAAAGATTGAATTTTCATCAAAGGAAAAAAAATCTATGTCGCAAATTTCGGTGCATAAACACTTTAAAAAGACAGTTAACCAACAGGTGGTCATCAGGGAGCTTTTTACCAGCATGCTTTGCAGCAAAACACAACGGAGTCTTTGGAGCCGCCTTCTTTATTGTCTATTGCGTTAATCGAATTGAAGTTTGAAAACCATCTTTCTTTAACAAAAACAATTGATATTGTCTATCTATGAAATACTTAACCCTAATCCATATGGGCTTTTTTCAAGCTACCATTTATGGGGGGCGGGGTGGATTCCACCCCATTCTGAAAACAGCCCTAAGACTGATCAGAATTCAATATAACTTGGCACAGTTATAGAACAAGTAATTTGCAACATGTAGCACAATTTGGGCGTGGTTGCCACGCCCTATGACGTCACAGTGACGTCATAAAGTTTGAAAATTGACGAAAATCAGGTTCTCAACTTAAATTTGAGTTTAAAGAAGATTTTGCAAGAAATGTATGCGGTTTTTGGTCTAGTTTGTCAGAATACTTGCGGATAAATGTTATTTATTGTAAATAGCGATTTTGGAATGTTATTTTGGTAGAAATTATTCAATTCTGATGAAGTAATTTATGTTATAAAATTGTTCCATGTAAAAATAAACAAAAAGAAGCGGCAAAATGGTGATAATCCATCACAAATGCATCATTAGAGTGTTTTTAATTGAAAAAGTTGGACAAAATTCAAAAAAATTTGCTAATTAGACCAAAATGGCGACCAAAATGACGTCATAATAAAAAAGTGCTGACGTCGTCAAATTCCAGAAATTCCGGTATCAAATTAAAGCCCTTTGTTTGCTGATTCCTTTGATATATAATACTTCATAATTTGATTAAATCTTGCCCTTGAAATCATCAAAAACAATGATTTTGCTGTTACCTGCTTCCAAATATGGGCATGTCACGTGACCTGTGAGGTCTATTGTTCAATTTTTTTTTTCATCGAAATGTAGCTAATAGATAATTGATAAAAGTCAGGGAGGTTGGGGGGACATAGCTGATGTCGTTGAAAAACGCTGCAAGAAAAACCTCGAGGGGGGGGGTGGATTAGGGTTAAAACACCATAGAAAATATACACTAAACGTATCGGGCTGTGACCTTCGTCATTTTAGACACTTTAAAAAACTAAGAATATTGAAAAGAAAGAATGTTTAATAAAATGGTATTCTTTGCCAAATCTCGCAATCTGATTGGTAACATGGGATCCTGTGTGCGAAGGCCTTAAAACAGGGTCAAGTTTTTCAGAGTAATGTTTCTCTGTGGACCGAAGTGACATCGTCAAGGCAAAGAACAAGAGACTCCAGTAATAAGTCTACAAGGGACCCCAGTAATAAGTCTAGTGAACAAATTTGAAAAAGATAAGAAAAAAAATTGTTTGGATAAAGAATCTTATTGTTTCATATTATAAAGCATGGTGACTATGTACTTTGACAGAAAAATGAAGTATTCTATGATTCTATGTTAATTAAGGCAGTTTCAGACGGTGGACTTCGCTAGGCCTTATGACTAAACCATCCATTTATTTTCATTTCAAGAAGTTAGGCTCCATCTACAGTCCTAGGATCGTTTGTTCTTATTGATGTTTACTATCTCAATCTCGAAGAAGGAATACTGACTTGCTTCACATTTTTCACATGTTTGCTGACACAGGACGAAATTGCACGTTTCCTATTCACTGAAATCCGACTGAAACCTGCTTTTCAAGTTTCCGTTAGGTTTCATCTGCACTGAAACACCATTCATGGGGTTTCCGTTATGTTTCCATCACACTGAAATTTAGTTAAATGTATCAGGATGGCTAAAACATGTTAGCGAGATCGAAATTTCATTTGTGGATCTTCATGTATCCGTCAGGTATCAGTATGGCTAAAATATTTCGCTTTCAAACATAATGGTGATGCTAGAACGCTCATGAACTTTTAACCTTGTGTTTGAACACAAGGTTAACTATTGTATTGTGGGATAGATCGATTACTCCTTGTTGTGAATTATTTTGGCACCTCGTTCGGTTTTGCGCATCTGTGCTTTGAAAGAAGGTCACCTCTAGGGACCAACTCTCTGTTGTCCTCACTATGAACACGACCAACATACATTGTTTTCAATTTACTGAAACATCTGTTCACATACAAAAAAATCCTCTACGGGCAATTGCAAATCAGCTTATGAGAAGCACTCACAATACAGCAGTTTAGAACATGTTATCGGTGCTTGTGTTCGCATGGAAGGCGGAAGCCTGGATATAATTGATAAGAAGACCCAAAATAAAGCGTATTGTTGTGCACACAAAGACAGGGGCCGCAGTGGGATCAACAAGAAAAGAACCTCTCCGTAATCCATTTTCTAAGGATGCCATAATAATAACAAAGCTAACGTAAGACTAAATTTGGCGCTCATTTCATTTTCTGGTTGGAAATATTGGAGAGAGTTTAGTTATTGAAAGGGCAGGTTTACTTCTCACAATCTCACGTTGTGTTAAGGCCTGTATCCATAAATCGCAATTTATCGGCGTTGCTTTCTAATGGTATCCGGGATGCAAGCATCGAGGAACATATCGACGATCAAATTGCACTTGTGATACATGAAAACTGAATTACGAAAGCAGTTTACGGATCGGTGATGGTCGTTGATGAAAGATCAAATCAAGGGGCAAATGCCACAGCAAAAAGACCTGATGCATCTTTACTTGAACCGTGGTTCCACGACTTGTCCTCTTTGAGCTTGATTATCTCCAGTGCTTTCAACTTTGGTTTCAAGATTTCAAAACTGATGAAACCATCGATGAGAAAGGAAGGACCTACACCTTTTTATGCAAACATCAACAATCATTTCTTGTGCTTTTGCTGTCGCATTAGCTCCTTGATTTGCTGCTTGAGAAGCCTCTGACGTTTAGGAGACTTCTTGAAAAAATCAGCCATGGTCTTCATTGCCCCCATCATGTTCCTTAAAAAATCAGCCACTAGGGTTTACGAAAGCCAAATTTTATAAAAGTAGTATCTAAGAACTTTCTGAATGGGGCAGTTAAAGGCCATTTTGTGAAAAAATCTGAGGGAAAAACAAAATTCCGCAATCAGTTACCAATACATTCGAGATACATACATTGGTTTCATGATGTGCGGAAACATGAATTATCCATGTGTTTCTTTCAACGGAAACATGGACCTGAAACGGACAAATGGGGGTCATTCAGTTATGTTTCCGGAAACTGAAACATGGTGAACCATCGTGTTTCAGTCAATATATACATGCATTTCAGTTTACGGATACTCAGAAATCAGGACAAAATAAGTGGCGTTTCAGTGACCTGAAACATTTAATTTCGTCCTGTGTGAATTGCAGGGCCGTCGAGAGATGGCCGGGGCCCCAGGGGCGAAACCCCGAAGGGGCCCTCCCGCGCCGAAGGCGCGGGAAAAGTTGTTGGACCACGCCCTTTTTCCCTTAGGCCACAGCCCCCTATGCACTGTCAAAATGCTGTTTATATATGGAAACGCCCTCCTATACTTTCCTGAAGGAAAATTGACAACAATGAAAAAATACATGTCTACTTCCTTGCGGGCCCCTAAGGGCCCCGGGCCCCCTGGTAACTACCCTGGCTATCCCCCTCTCGATGGTCCTGCTGAATTGTTTCAAACGCTTCACAAATTCTTTCGCATTCGCCTATCGATAATCGACAGACAAGTTTTTCTAGTAATCGTTGTCGAGTAGGCTACCAAACTTTAGAATTTTATTGCAGAAAATCTAGCCAATCTTTTGCGATCTTTTGCTTTCAAATTTGGCAGATGTCTCCGTGAACATATCATGTCAGTAGTAAAAAATTGAATAAAATCTTTTAATTAGCGGAGTGGGTACTGAAGACCTTCTAAAACCCATTAAATATCTTAAAATGAGCTTTCTCCAAAGCTGAGAAAGCAAACGATTTCGTTTAATATATCTTTCGAATTGCCAAAAATACGATAAATACCGTGTTTTTTACAGAATTTCGGCAGACCGATTAGTTCTCGAATAATTAATAATCACTTGGAGAAGAGAATTTCTGAAAACCGGTTTTCTGTGCTGAGTAGAGCGGAAAGCAAAGTGACCTTAACTAGAAACCCCCTCCCCTGAAATCAGTGTCGTATATGCTATCCATCTATGCAGTTTGGTCAGCCACAAACACCAACTACATCGACTCTAGGGGGAGTGGGTTGCGCTACTCACTCCAAACATCTGAAATGCTGGAATCTGAATAAAACTGGTAAAATTCCCTGAACCTTTAGGGGCCAAAAACATATCGATTTTTTCCCAAACAACGTCGTTTGCACGTTTTGGGAGCGAGTTGTTTGCTCATAAATCATAAATTCCGTGTGCCATAAATCAGCAACCACATATCACATTGGCTAGAACAAGGTCTCAAACTCTAAGTTGAAGCATATTCTATGTAACTGTATCAAGAACAGGATAATAGAACGCACAGCTCCTCCGCAGCAACCACATAAACAATGTACAATTTTTTTGGGACACCCTTCGGTAACCACTCTTTACTGACTCATTACTGCTTATTTTAAAGAAATGCTATCAGAATCGTGCTTACCAGTGAAATTTGATATAGAAATGGGATCGGTAGCCCACACAAATAGCATCTACAAAATCTAGGCCTATTATATGCACAAATGTTGCTTATATCGGAATATAAGTCCTGGACATTTTGTAGGGGGTAGGGGGGCCTAAACGAAAACATCCAATCGACGTTGTTAGGGGAAAGATCGATATGTTTTCGGCCCCTTAGTCGAGGATTGTAGCTCGTGAAGGACAGAGAAAAAAACTGCATAAAATGACGTCATCGGGCAATCCGACATAAGAAAATGTTTAGCTAAGTGAGCTTTTTGAGACGATAGATCAAGAGATAAGGTCCTCAGGAAGAAAATATCAAGCGTTGCCTTGTTTCAAGAAATGCTGCAGGGAGCTAGGGGGAGGCCCACAAGTACGACCTTTCTCGTATGTGCGTACAGTTTCCGCTCCATCCTTGTGAAGTATTTTGGTCATACGTTTCACCCAATATGTGATACCAAAATCAACTTACCGCACTCTGGACAGCACTCTCCTTTTGGAATAATTTTTGGACAAACCCGCCAGATATCTGTCATCCACCTGGGCGGGCAATATTTCTTCATGTAGTTGCAGTCGTTGGCTTGTTAAGGGAAAAAAAATGTTATTGATTATTTAATGTTTGTTTTGGAGTATCTTTTAACCCACCTTTGGGTTAGTGGAAATGTCTTAAACGGATAACTTTTAACCCAGTTGCAACAACAACAGCATGTTCTACTTTTGGTACTACAAATTATTATTAAAAAGACGAAAAAAGGGATAAAACGACAAAAACGATTAGTGGAAGCCATTGGAAACGGATGATAACGGCTTTAAGGTAAAACTGGTGTTTCCATTGACTCACTTTATCCCTATCAAGCCTAGGGGGGGGGGGGCTAAATCAGCCCCCCCTAGCAGCTTTTCTGCTGTGTATCCGTACTGACTGCACTTTTCACTCTGTAACTGTCTGAATTTTACTTTTTATCTTTCTTACACCAAAAAATGTATTTTTTAGAAAATGAAATTCATTAAACACAATTAATTTTCAAAACAAGTCAACTGCAAATTTAGAATAAACCCTAATAAAATCTACAGAGAACTTGGGAAAATGATGCGAAGCTATAAATCTAGCCTATTTTTGATGCTCTATTCAACTGACTACTTATTTTGAAATTTGAACCTGTAAGTCGGCGTAATTATGCAATGTGCATGCGCACATTCTTTGAATTTTGTGTGATGACGTCATCACTTTTTAATAAATAACTTTTCTTTGCAAAGCAGATGCAATTGGACTGATATCCTTACTGCTTTCCTTTTTCTGGTAATCAGCGATTAAAACTTTTTAGTACTGAACCCTTATGATTTTGAAAATGTAGCATTGTGACGTCACGAACAGGTCATGTGAAATATCTAGAAATAGGTTTTATTTTTGGGTTCATCTCATGATGTACTATACACATGCCAAGTTTCATGGCTCTATGTTATGCAGAACAGAAATAAAATAGGGGGCCGAATCAGCCCCTCTAGTCTTCCTAGAGCATCAAATACCCAAATACCCTAGTCCTGATAGGGTTAAAATCGGATAACCATTAACCCATTGAATCAACCATTTCGAAAGTGTAACACAGGGCAAAATGGTCTGTCATATCTAGGACCTAAAATATGGAGCTCCTAACTTACATGGATATTGAATAAGGAGTCTGTGAGTTTAAAAAAATTAGGCCACTTAATACCTGTGTAACATAACTACTTTTTCTACTTGATTAGCTATTAGAACAAATATTGTGAAACAGCCTCAATTCAACATCTGCAGTATTTGGAGCTTTGCCTCGGTTTCTATTTAAATTTATATATAGCCTGTAGGAATTTCTTGAAGATTTCCTCCAAAAGAAGATGGCACGGCGTTGCGTTTTCAACGATGGCACGGCGTTGTGTTATCTTAATTTAAGTCATGTGACCAGGAGATGCCCATATTTGGAGAGTGGTAACAAAGAAAATCACAAAAACAGTCATAGATTCTTTGTTTTAGCCTCTATTAAGTCGTGACTGTTACCAAACGATTCCCTTTTCAAAGTAAATTCATTTGATATATACTTTATTTATATTTGCTGACGTCAGCAAAATGTAAATTATATGACGTCATTCATATTGAAGACGTCATATTTCCAACCAAAAAGACATAATTTCAAAATTTTGATATCAATCGATAGCAAATCATATTTTCTTTACTTTTAAGTAGTTCATTGACGTTTGATTACTTAAAATCCGAACTAATTAGCACTTTTTGTTTTTCCAATACTGAAGCTAATATGCGACAGAGTCCTATTGTTTGGTTGCCTGGCAACAAACCACGTAACTAATTGGCATCAGATTCAATAATTAGACTTCTAATAGATGTAATTTATGTAATTACTATTGTACAAAGTTACAATGGCATAGTAATTATGGTATCGGAGATAGTTAGGGGCAACTTTTTGCCCCCTGGGCTGTGCTCTGACCCAAAGAGCCCGGGTAGGATAGGGTTAAGGTGTAGATACAATTCTTTGGCATCAAATTCTTGGCGAGATTGTGCAACAAGTTTTGCAGGAAACAGTTTTCAACAGCGTTTTTTAAGCTTCCTGAAAGCATGCAAACTTGTGCAAACTCCACACAAACTTGCAAACTCCAAAAGAACAATAGAATAGAACATACTCTATGCAAACTGATTGCAAAGTTTGCGCAGACTATATTTTTTACTAAGGGTATAGCAAAGTAGTTAAAGTTTGCTTTGTTTCTCTCAAGCCATTCAGTTGGAAGAAATAGGTCACAGAATCCCCCCCCCCACGTTTTTAAAGATTGGAACCAATGCTTAATTAGAAGCAAAAAAATATAAACATTTGCAAAAGACTGTGACATAACATCCCTTCTTGATGAACTTGTTATGTTTCGACGTTACTTACCTAAATGAGGGGGTATGCTGGTTGGAGGTCGCTAAAAAGAAAATTAGAAAAACTCACATTAATATTACTGGGAATCTAAAGGCACGGAGAGAAAGAAAGAAATATTGGGAATGCTTGAAGTTTAGCCTGTGAAAGCCCAAAAGATTTTATTTTTAAATTAAAAACTAAGTAAAAAATGGCATTGTAGCACTTTTCCCTCCTAATGGCAATAGAGCCTGATTTCAGCCTACTTAATCTTTGGCTAACGATACTGGATATTTGAAAAATTCTTGTTCTTGGCATCTGGTAAAGGTTGGCTCTCACGGAGTAAAAACGCATTCGAATTTGGATAACGCATTTTATAAACTGATTTCAAATGCATTTTTGGACTGAACAATGTTTTACAATCCCTCCCTAGAGCTGAAAACATTGAGAAATGCCAGATGTGCTGTACAAATAAATCTATACACTAGCAATAGTGATAGTCATGTCGATGAGCAGATTAGCGTCTGCCGTGTCAACCGTAAGTGGCTACAAATAACAGGAAGCCGCACTAAAACATCGCGGCTAATTTTCCGCAAGCATCGCGGCTAATGACCACAATATTTTTTAAAAAGCAATCCACACGTCTCCGACCGCCAATGTTATTTCATGCTCTATTGTAGTCATATTGTGAAATTATATTGTGCTAGGTTGCTGAATGAAGAGAAAAAAAATATAATATCTGCATCCAAATAAATGTTATTAGTATGAAGAATACGCCAAAGGACTCACATACCCACGATGTTTCAATAATTGAACAAAGGCCAAACAGTACTGCTACTGCAAGGAACTTCATCTCTGCAACCAACCAAATTCTTGCTTTGTGTATGAGGTCACTGTCTCTATTTCCCTCCCTCTCTCTCTTTTCTCTCTCTCTCTTTCGTCTTCACGTTGCGTTTGGCTCCAATAAATTCAAGGTGCTTTTTTATAGTGGATTTTACATACTACAAAAGAAGCCGATTCAGGAGGTAACATACCAGGAGCGCCAAACGAGGTTCTTACGTTTGCAAATTCGTTAACACAACGAATACACGCACTTTTTTTATAAGAAACCGCTTATAAGAAATTCAACTCTCAGATCGCCAAAAATTAAGAAAATTAAGTACTGTACTGGGAAAAATTAGTTAAGAAACTATTTATTTTAGTCGAAGAAATCCTATGCATATTTTTACTTTATTTTCACTTGTCTCCTGTATCATATTACTTGGAAGGTATTTGAGTTATGTCTAAACTTTTGAAAGGCTTCAAAAAACTTCTTCTTGAAATGTTCACGAGGGCACCGGCAGTAAACATGAAGATTGTTATGGAACCTTTAAGAATCTTGTAAGAAACTCTGAGTACTCAAAATCTGATAATTTTAAGAAACTTTCAAATCAAACTGTTTGGTTCATAGCCGAAATGTTTTTCTTCTATTTTTCTGAGTATTGAAGCATATGTAAAATTAAATCTACAAAGATCATTTTACTTTGAAATGCTTGAAGATGGCATTGATCAAATTACAAAGAATCTCCTCACTCAGAGCAATATGCAAGTATATTTATTTTTCCTCAAAGGGTTAGAAAGCGATCTTTACAAAACTATTAGATCATATATACGTTACTACTTTTATAAAGATTCGATTCTCATCTATTGAAGGCCATAAAATATGTTTCAGTAAGGAGGTTCTATATATTTAGATCGAGAAACTTTTCACGCATTTCGAAGTGATGGAGATTTCTTAAATTCAATATTTCCAATGCTCAGAAAAATGGAAGAAAAGTCACAAAAAGTGCTTTAGCATTTCGGCTCGTAACCAAAGTTTGGTTCATTCCAATTTATAAAGTATTCTCCGTAAAAAAAATTTTCAAGCGCGTGAAGTTCTTTTTGGAACACTCGGATCTGATCACTACTTTCGTGTTCCTAGTTTTGTGCACCATATGCTATATGAAAGAGAAATAGGGGTCGGGAACCTAAACGATGACGAGATAACATTACAGCATGGACAGGCCTTGATATACTTTCCCTGAACACTGCAGTGAAAGATCGAGAACTGTGGAAACAACTATCTTATGTTAGTGCGCATTCTGCCGCAGGCGAAGATAGCGGTTAATGATGATGCAAGATGCAATTAAACTGTAATGGATCTGTGAATGTCTTTGGTAACAGATTCTTGAGATTTTGCTGCAAAATTGTTAGAAGACAATGCAAGCATCCAAAGCAAAAACAAATTCTAGTTAGAATTAAATAAAGCTATGAGCCCCCGTTTTCTCTTTTTCATTTATCAAAGCAATTTCTATCCCAATGATAGATAGGTGTTAAAGTTCCTGTTCTTACAACTATTGTTGAATAAACACGCTTCTTTATTGTAACTGGACAAATTAGTTTTATTGCAAATTTATTTACTGAGAATATGAGATTCATCGATTAACAATTCGAAATGTCAATAATTAAAATGAAATTTGGAAATTCTAGTTTTCATGTTAGATTAACACTTTGTCGTTTACTTGGTGATAAGCCATATTCCAATGGGATTCAGATTTTACATAGCATTAACTTCCTCTTGCAGTAGCATGTTGCGGAATTTCTATTTTGTAGGATACTTGATTCATTTCTTCCGAGCACTTGTACAAACAAATTCAACCAAAATCTTTTTCAATTGTTTTGCTTCTTTACAATAATATTTACTTTCAACAGCGTATTTCTAAAATTGTTTACNTGTTGAATAAACACGCTTCTTTATTGTAACTGGACAAATTAGTTTTATTGCAAATTTATTTACTGAGAATATGAGATTCATCGATTAACAATTCGAAATGTCAATAATTAAAATGAAATTTGGAAATTCTAGTTTTCATGTTAGATTAACACTTTGTCGTTTACTTGGTGATAAGCCATATTCCAATGGGATTCAGATTTTACATAGCATTAACTTCCTCTTGCAGTAGCATGTTGCGGAATTTCTATTTTGTAGGATACTTGATTCATTTCTTCCGAGCACTTGTACAAACAAATTCAACCAAAATCTTTTTCAATTGTTTTGCTTCTTTACAATAATATTTACTTTCAACAGCGTATTTCAAAAATTGTTTACTTGCTATGTTCATTGATTTTGTCTATCAATTTGCTGCTAGTTTGCAATTAAGGATATGAATTAAATTACAAATTTCTGATAAATTTCTCTCATCTAATCGTTTTTACATCAACACATGTAGAAACGAAAAGGCTAAAAATGTTGGGCGAAGTTCAGTAAAAATATTAACTCTTTTTGACCACCTACACACTGAACAACAGCCAAAAAATGTTTGGCGATGTTCAGGAAAATATTCTCTCTTTTTGACCACCTACGCACTGAACAACAGCCACCAAATGTTGGACGATGTTCAGGAAAATATTCGCTCTTTTTGACCACCTACACACTGAACAACAGCCAAAAAATGTTTGGCGATGTTCAGGAAAATATTTGCTCTTTTTGACCGCCTACGCACTGAACAACAGCCAACAAATGTTGGGCGAAGTTCAGTTAAAATAATCGCTCTCTTTGGCCACCTACGCACTGAACAACAGCCACCAAATGTTGGGCGATGTTCAGGAAAATATTCTCTCTTTTTGACCGCCTACGCACTGGACAGCAGTCAACAAATGTTGGGCGAAGTTTAGTTAAAATATTCGCTCTTTTTGACCGCCTACACACTGAACAACAGCCACCAAATGTTAGGCGATGTTCAGGAAAATATTCGCTCATTTTGACCACCTGCACAGTGAACAATAGCCGACAAATGTTTGGCGATGTTCAGGAAAATATTCGCCTTTTTGACCAACTCCGCACTGAACAACAGCCAACTAATGTTGGGCGAACTTCAGTTAAAATATTCGCTCTTTTTGACCACCTACGCACTGAACAGCAGCCAACAGATGTTTGGCGATGTTCAGGGGGAATATTCACTCTTTTTGACCACATACACACTGAACAATAGCCAACAAATGTTTGATGATGTTCAGTTAAAATATTCGCTCTTTTTGACCACCTACACACTGAACAATAGCCAACAAATGTTTGGTGATGTTCAGTTAAAATATTCGCTCTTTTTGACCACCTACACGCTGAACAACAGCCAACAAATGTTCGGCGAAGTTCTGTTAAAATATTCGCTCTTTTTGACCACCTTCACACTGAACAACAACCCACAAATGTTGAGTGATATTCTGGAAAATATTCACTCTTTTTGACCACCTACACACTGAACAACAGCCAACAAATGTTCGGCGAAGTTCTGTTAAAATATTCGCTCTTTTTGACCACCTACACACTGAACAACAGCCCACAAATGTTGAGTGATATTCTGGAAAATATTCACTCTTTTTGACCACCTACACACTGAACAACAGCCAACAAATGTTCGGCGAAGTTCTGTTAAAATATTGGCTCTTTTTGACCACCTACACACTGAACAACAGCCAACAAATTCTGGGCGAATTTCAGTGAAAATATTCTTTTTTTGGCCACCTACACACTGAACAACAGCCCACAAATGTTGGGTGATATTCTGGAAAATGTTCGCTCTTTTTCACCACCTAAGCACTGAACAACAGCCAACAAATGTTGGGAGATGTTCAGTGAAAAATTAGTTCCGCTTGGTCACCAAAGCACTGAACAACATGTATATATATAATCCATGTTCCTAGGAGTTATGTAGAACTTTGTCGAATTTGCTTGCACATACCATCAAATCACTTTCGATCCTTTCGTAAATAATTAGTAAATATAGATGTTTACTCTGTTGGAAATGATGTTTGCATCCCTCACATCAAATGCACATATTGTTTATGCTTGGCAAATGCTCTTAAATATTCTTTGGTGCCAAGCCTAATGCTAAGACTCAGTGTTACCCAATTGTTGCAGCGATAAAGCCAAATTGTGCAGCCTTCAATTCAAAAAGCAACCAAAGGGTTAATTTAAGAGCTGAAATCAACTCCAAACACGACTCCCTGGGAGAGCAGCTGCCATGTAGATAGATTACTGTACATGATTTTGAACTTTAACTGTATATATATAATATTCAATACAACTATAATTACTTATTTTCTACTTTATTGAGTTTATATAGCTGAAAGGATTTTTGTGTATAAAGAATTTAGAATGAAAAAAATGAATAATGAAATGAATGCTGAAGGCTTGCGTCACACTAGAGTAAAAATGCGTTAGAATTGGGATTATGTATAACTAGTTTTAAGCGTATTTTTAGTGATTCTTCGATTCCAAATCGAATGAAGTCTTTCTGATCCCATCCAAACTATGTCGAAGACGCCGAAAAATTCTCAAATTGAGACAAAAATAATTTTGACACATTTTCCCGTCGCATTTGAATGCATTCTAACGCCATGTTATTGTAGTGTGAACCAATTATCTCAACTTTCTTTCCATTGACTTTGGTCAAATTAAACATATTACACAGAACTACAATAAAGACTTATTAGCCTTTATAAAGACAATATTAGCCTTTTGCCAGCAGACAGTTAAAAAGATCCACCCAGAAGGCAAACGGACATTGATAAAAAGTCGAGAAAACGCTGGCTCTCAACGTTGCGTCTACGTTGATAAAAGATTGAAAAATGAATTGTTGCCAAACGTTGTTCAACGTCACATCAACTGTTGAACTTTTTGTTGACGGAACATAGATGTTTATTAACATGACTTAGTCACCAAATTTGTCGATATTTTAACATGGCCTAGCCATTTACTAATCAAAACATGACTTTGTCAAAACAACTGTGACACTACTGGATTTGTCTTTATCATTATGAATTGAACATGGTTTAAACGAAATTATCATCTCTTTACAACATCTTCTGGTCTGGTCCCAAATATGATAATCGTCACACTCATTTTATTGAAGTTCATTTAAAAGCTGCGTTTCCCAATTGGTGTTTCAAATTGTTCTTATTAGGAAGGGTTTGTAGATCTGTAGAAAGGTTCTTTATGAATCAGTTTCTTTCAAACAATTCGTGAGCTTGAATCTGTTTGCGATCGCAAGCTTTTTAGCATGGCCCCCTGAAAACTAGTTTTTTAACTGAGGGGCTACCATGAGTAAAAAAGATAAAATCAACTCAACTCAAATCAAATCAACTCAAATCGAATCGAATCGAAAATCGAATCAAATCAAATCAAGTCGAGTCAAGTCAAGTCAAGTCAAGTCAAGTCAAGTCAAGTCAAGTCAAGTCAAGTCAAGTCAAGTCAAGTCAAGTCAAGTCAAGTCAAGTCAAATCAAGTCAAGTCAAGTCAAGTCAAGTCAAGTCAAGTCAAGTCAAAGCAAATCAAATCAAAGCAAAGCAAATCAAATCAAGCCAGCACCCTTGCCAGTTCGCTTTTGTGAGACACTAAAATCTGCAACAATGTTTCTTTGGCAAAGCACTGCTTTACGAATTTCTTTGTTCATCATTGTATACAAGATGGGGTTCATAACAGAATTAACAAATAGCATTATAGACAAATACTCGAAATAACTCCTTGCATCAACTTTTATCATGTTGGGATTGATTAAATCGAGTAAGCCAACAGCAGAATACGGTGACACGCATAAAACATACACAAGCACTATTGAATACAGCATTCGAATCGTTTTCCTCTCTTTACGCAGTTTTGCAGCTCTTGTCGTTTGATTGTTGTTATCTCCGAATTCTTCCGGCCTTCTTTGTTGACGTAATGCATTGCGAAGAATATTTCTGTATAAAATAAACATAAAAGTAATGGGAATCACGGTAAAGATTAAGATGATTGTTGCAAATAGCCAACCATTTATAACCAATGTTATGAAACACTGACCATCACTTGGCCTGTTGAATCCAACAGTAGCAATTAAGGTCGCGAAAACAACAGCGAAGAACCAAATCAAGCAAATAAACAATACTATCTTCTTTGTAGTAATTATAAGTGAATAACGCAATGGGTATTTGATGAAAACATATCGATCATATGCAATCAGAATAATAGTCCACGATGAAGCTAGTGTTGGAATACAGCTAATGGAGATTCCTGCCAAACAGACAGTGAAATTCGTGCCTGCATGTCCAGCTATCCATAAGGGTGAGCCTACCATACATATCAGGACATCGCAAAATGCTAAATGGCAAACCAAAAGGTATGTCCATGATTCAAGTTTGAAACGATGCAAAACTGTAACTAAAACAACGCTGTTTTCTATGATACCGAATAACGAAATGACTCCAAGGATAGACATTCCTGCAACTTCACCATTATGGACAGTCTCACCCATCTTTTTATCTTCAAGCAAGCTAGTTTATTAAGTTTTGTGTTCATATAGGCCTACCTCTGGATGGCTGGATATGTTATTTGTGAGTCAGTTCATAGGTTTCCCTAAAATAAACTTCTCGTTAGGAAGAGTTCATAGATCTGTAGAAAGATTCTTTGTGGATCAGTTCTTATTCCTATCAAGTAGGCTTCTCCCAAGTCAATTTTTTCTGGTTAGGAAGTGTTCATATACCTCTGGATATGTTCTCTATGAATCAGTTCTAGGTTTTTCTAATACACACTGTCGTCTCGCAGAATATTTCTTGGCACGAGTCTTGGATCTTTCTGATCAAAGTCCACTATCTGACCAACTTTGAGGCTAGATTGAATAAAGTGAGCATAATTTGTGTCAGACATGATAGCTGCATGGATCTTTTTTTGGATTGGATTGCTCTCTTGCAAATGGCATGCCTTTTATTGCCTTCTGTTGATGCGCAATTCAGCGCTTTCAACTGAATAATATGCTCTATTTTTACATATCCACATTTTTTTTAAATACAGATTCACAGTTTTGATTTGTAACTCCACAAAGACCACAAAGTGAGTCAGATCCACACTTATTTTAGGCCCTGCAACCAGTTCTCGTCAAGCAAGCTTCTTTCAAATCAACTTCTGGATAGGATTACATCGTAGATCTATAGTTAGCTAAGATAAGCTGGCTTGTGCTACAGCTTTCTGTACATTGCATGTCATACATCGATTCTTCAGAGAGCTTCCTTATAAATCATGTATGTTAAGCCGGTTTTTTTAAAATTCAGTTGCAGAAAATTCTCGTAAACTGGTTTGTGCAGTAGTTTGCTATACATTTGATGTCATACATTGATTCTTCAGAGAGCTTCTTTATAAAATTGATTTCTGTTGCTGCCTTCTCTCAAAATCAGGTCCTTCTTTCCAGCAACTTTCTATTCATCAAGAGACTTCTCAACTACTGTTAATCTTCAGGAAAACTCGGATAATCACCGTAAAGTGGATAATAGTCATAAGGTGGTTAGAACCCAAGACAAGTATCTTGTGAAATCAGCCATCTGCTACGAAGAGCTACAAAATTCACAGTTGAACAGCTGGGTGATTATGTTCCGACAGGCGCCTTTTTCTATTTTTAACTTGATTTTGACCAATACACTCGAAACGGTAGGCTCAATTTTTTAAACTTAAGAAACTACCATACCTAAATTTAAAAAGCTAAGAAAGCTTTGTAATTTGTACATACATACATACATAACATACATACATACATACATAATTTTGTTGATGAGCAGGTAAGGTACTGGCAGCTTGCAGCTTGCAGCTGATAGTTAATGTTGATGAGCTTGCAGCTTGCAGCTTGCAGCTTTATTTTTCGCAGGTCACTCGAACATGTTTTGACACTGTACAATAATAGTGTATGTTTTAGCATTGTTTTGAGTGCGAATTATGTTACAATATGTTTTGAGATCTTACAAAGTAATTTGGAAGCCCTTCTAACAAAAATATATTGGCTCCATACTCCATAGAAATATATTGGCATTAACAACATAAGAAACACATACGAAACTATACTTAGCAAAATGGCCCTAAAATTTAAGAAGCTGCCTACCAACCCCAGACCTTAGTTTCTTATTAAAAGACTGAGTGTAGTAATGGGCCGTAAAGAAGATAAAGGTGTTGAATTCTCGTTGATATAAGGCTTCAACGTTGATCAGCTAGATATAAATGTTTCATCAACATAAATGAACTGACACAATCTCAGCGTCAGAATTTTACAGTTGATGTGACGTTGAAACAATATTGATCTAACGAAATTTCAATTTTCAACCTCTCATGTAGACTGATTACATGGTCGTAGCTATCGCTATTGATAGACCTGCGGGCTTAGACTAGCTACACTAGTCCCTCAATTTCGCTGTTGTTGTTGTTGCTGATGGCCAGCGATATATCAGTTCTAAGGAGCATACAGAGATTGTGTAGCTAGTCTACTGCGGGCTGCCGGACGCTAGCGGTCTCGGTTTGGTGTTAGTAATCTCATTTTGATTTGATGAGTGATTACTGGGACTCAGACTCATCGTAATCAGTCTACGTTTCATGATGAACGTTTCATCAACATTTCAATAACTACGTTATTTCGACGTTTTATCAATGTTGTTTGCCCACTGGGTAATGAGGAGGAGCTGTTCGTCACAAGTCGTCCTTTCTCTTTCTTTCACGATAAATTGGGCGATATTTAATTAAAGTGAATGACCTGAGCTATAAGGCGCCAGTCTATAAATAGGACAAAGACAAACCAAAACATGTCGTTGTGTTCTTTGGCTTTGCTTTCTTTCCCCACGCCTTGAATGATCAAATACAATAGGCTATTTATAAACCTATGAGATCTCATCTTTTAACTCAGGTCATTCACTTTAAGGCTGGTTTTCATATGTCGCATTTCATCGCATTTCATCGGAATTCAGGGTCTACGATCAATTAGGATTATTTCCGATATATGAAAACTAACCAAAGTGTATGAAAACAAGGTATCCTAATTATCCTAATTCGTCGCAATTCGTCGCAAATTATCCCAAGGAATCAAAAAAATTTGTTTCCTCCGATGAAATGGGACGAATTCCGACGAATTACGATCAAAGAAATATATGAAAACCAGTATTACGACGAATAGGATGAAATACGATTGTGTAGAACACAATGTTCCAAATTTCAAGATAAGGAAACGAAAATGCAGACTTTTTTGACATAATCCAAGAGTATCCTAGAACCCTAACCTAGCCCAGGCGCAATGGCCACTTGGGTATCGTGGGTATCCTAACAACAAAGTATCCTAAACTCAAAATTTTAGTTTTCCGCTGAGGCAATTTCTTTGAAGTGCTATAATAACCAACAACTTATTTTGCAATAGCAATCTTTGGTTTACCGATTCTGCTTCAATCCTGCCTTGAACTTATGGCCAACATTTTTAATTTCAAATGCCCGCTATTTTAGTCTCCCAAGGATGAAATAGGATCTGAATTCGGATGAAATGCGATGATTTCCGACATGTGCACACCAGAATTGCGATGAATTAGGATTAATTACGGTTCTCGGTTTTCATATTTTTTGATCAATTCCGATGAAATGCGACATATGAAAACCAGCCTTTAAGATTGCAATTCGAATCAAAATTATACTTTTTCTGCTTTGGAAAGGCTTCCTAATTCGAACTCGAATCAGTCGCTACGCATAATATCGCTCATTGATTCAAGAAAATTTCGAACTCACTTAGAACTTCTCCAAGATATGATTAGTAGTCTTCAACGCCTTTGAAGTTGTGGAAATTTGTAATTTTCAAAACTAACTAGTTTTGGATTTCTGGGTAAAATGCCATGTTTTGTAAAATACTCTTGCTTATAATATGATTTTTGTGGTGTAATTTCGTCGTCTCTCTCGCAAAAGAACAAGTAATGACCACCCAATAAATGTAGCTTTGTTCTTTGAAACAAATACATACAAAGAAGATTTAAAGGTCGGTAAAATATCAAATTTTGATGATTTTTCCAAACAAGCAATGCAAGTCTTGTCATTCATCTTGGGTAATTTCCCGGGGGTAATTTTCATACAAATAATATTTCAGCTCTCTAACCTACATTACTAATTTTCTTTTTGCTATTATTTCTCACACTTCTGATTTGTCTTTCAGATCGAATCAAGGGGAAAGTTCAAAGAGTGATCTCTTTCAAATTATACAAGCATATTTATCAAATGAACAATTTAATTTATACTAAATTATTACAATATCATATTTAATCAGAGCTATTCCAGCAGGGGAGGAGTTAGTTTATTAATATAATCTGGAGCAATGCATTAACTATCTATTTCTTCCTTGTTTTTCCTAAAGTAGGGCTAAGAACTTGAGCCAGCACTGAAAGATTGATAAAATTTTCAGATTTTGAGTACTCAGAGTTCCTTACGAGTTTCTTTTGAGTTCCATAACAATCTTCATGTTTACTTAGTGTGCCCTCGTGGGAATGTTTTAAGACAAAGTTTTTGAAGTCTTACAGCAATGTTTAGACATTACTCAAGTAGCTTCCAAGTAACATGAAACAGGAAACAAGTGAAAATAAAGTGAAAACATGCTACGTATTTACTTCACTAAGTAAATAGCTGTTTAAATTATTTTCTCCCAGTCATGAAGTTTCTTAATATCTTAGTGATCTGAGAGTTGAGTTTCTTATGAAGAGCTTCTTATATAAAAAATACGTGCATTTTGTATCGAATCTCAACAAATATGATTTAAACTCTACTAAACCTAGACGAACTCAGAGAACACGATGATTTTTAACTGCAATATGATATATATCAACTGGCTCTAAAATTCTCGATGAAATTAAATTCATAGATCAAAATAACTTATTAGTGTTACGATATCTATAAAGTTAATAAATAGCCTTGAAATATTTGAAAGTATAATTCTCCCAACTCTTCAGCTTCGTAGTCTAGAAGATAAACAAAAATATGTAATAAGTCAACAGTTAATGATTAGATGGAAAACAGAATGCTGATGTATGCAGCAGTTTATAATCTTCTTAGGTATTTTGCCTAAAATCCAACAATCCAACTATCGGAAAACCCCACCAAAGATCTAAATTCCATCTCAGATAAACGAGGGTAAATCTTTAACAATATCATCTGCTGCAATTGATTGACAAGCCAGTACAAAGCGATAGGCAATTGCAAAAGGGATTTTGATGGCCCATCAGTCAAGCCATAAATGTAAACAAAGGAAGATAGTCTGAAAGGTAGGTATCTATAGACTGTCTTGAAATTAGATGTCATGTGAAAATGTCCGCGAATAAAAACCATTGAAGTGGTTTGCATGATTAATTTTGCATTATCGCAGAACTCCCGTGACATCTAAATCGAGACAGACTTTAGCTCATTATTTGTCAATGCAGGGCCTGGCCAACACCGATAGCTACTTACGGCCTCAGTTTTGCTGAATTTATTTAAACTGGAATACTTTTTTGGGACACCCGGTATATCTTACACGACATAGTGGAACCATAACATATAGCCTCAACATTTTTCTGAACGTTCTCCACACGAGTTTCGAAGATCAAAATCAAAAGATTGAAAAATAAAAATTTACATCGAAAGATTACCTGTCAGTCTAATCTGTTGGATTTTCCAGGCCCTCGTCTCCAGCTGCACAACCCCATGGTGGACATCGTCGTTGAGGAAATCTCGGTCGAGGTCGAGGAGGAAAAGTTCGTCCATGAGGAAATGGAGGAAAAGTTCGTCCTGCAAATATATATGTGAATATGTTAGCATTCATTTCATTTCATTTCATTTCATTTCATTTCATTTCATTTCATTTCATTTCATTTCATTTCATTTCATTTCATTTCATTTCATTTCATTTCATTTCATTTCATTTCATTTCATTTCATTTCATTTCATTTCATTTCATTTCATTTCATTTTGTATTATTTAACCACGGTAGCCCCGTCTGTCTTGTGGAGCCTGCTTTACAGGGGGCCGTGCACAAAATATTACAAAGTAAAAACCTAAGTTATAAATGTTGCTAACTTAAGTTAAATAGCAATAAATAAATTAAAAATGTCCATAACAAAATTATACGAAATTAAATCAAAAGAAAAGTGAAATCAAACCCTCTGCAACCTTGACTATGTTAGGTTCTGTTTTCTATGTTTGTAAAATTTGTGTTTCTTCAAGATACATGTAATTATTAACGACACAACTCCTGTCAAAGACAAATACCAGCTTCGTTTGGATCTAATGAGACATTTAAACCAATCAGATAATTAAAAATTGTCACCATTATAAAGAAAAACTGAATTTATATCAGACGAAATTCATCAAGAAACTTTGGGTAAGAAAATTGCCCTGAAATTTAAGAGATTTGGTACTAACACTGGAACTAAGTAACTGATAAAACGAATGTACTCCAACTTACTACGAAAAATTTCAATAGGAATGCATCGAATACAACAGCTACCCGGGACTCTCTGTTGTCTTGATGCAGGGCAGTTTGGTCGTGGACAGTACCGGCGATGGCATACAGCTTGAGAAACACCGTCTATGACTCTACACTGACAATCAACAGCACATTTGATCATTTCATATGAGTCTGGCGGACTGAATTTTTGTCCTTCTCTGTTTTCACATGCTAAAAATTCAAATATCATAACTGAAACATTTGCTACTAGATATAAGTAAATATGTATTCTATGTAAAATGTTTGTGAAATGGGTTGATATTGATTCATGAATAATACGAAACGTTCCGGACTTGTTGGGGATACTTTGAACTCCCCCTTTTCTATTGGCTCAAGATCTTTGACGCATGCGTTCATCTGTGAAATTTCCCATTGCTCGACTTGGGTTGACTATTTCAGTCCCCTGTGACCGGTAGCGAGGATGGCCCTGAAAGCCCTACTGCGCAAGCTCCAATTATCTTGAAACCCGTAACCCGTACCGTCCTGTACCTAGTGCGCACAGTCCTGTCAGCAAAAAAATTATGAAAAAGTTGTTATAATTCGATTTCTTCTTCAAGTTAAAATTTTCCTAACTAAATTTTATAACCCCTATTTCTTTTCATTTAAAACATTTTGCAGAATGGGGATTAAAAGTTATGGTGAACTTCGTGGCGAGAAAAAGAGTAGGAAAGAAAATCCAGGGTCACGTGCAAACCTTGAAACCAAGCTTCGAATTATCTAGAAAAGCGTTGAAAACTTGTGGAAGGATCAGATTTCCTGCAGGAATCCGGGGGCAGGAATAGATCATTCCACAGTCGAATGCGAAGACACTGTTCGCGTTGTATCTTGGGAATAGACTTATTACATCGTAGTGGTTTCCTCCTTGCCTGAACTGATATACCGCTACAACAATCTCGGGATCGCATGGGGTTTTCGAATTCGAATTTTAATTTGAATCCAATTTCGAAGTTATCGAAGCTACTGTTTTCGTGCATAAACAAGCCCCCATATGATCCCATGATGCATAGCGTCGAACGCCTTCGCATTCGACTACGGAGTGGTCTATTACAAAAATAGAATTATGTTTTGCAAATTTTTTATCCAGAACATAACAACGAAGGTCAAAGGTGGGCAATTGGTAATGTAAGTGGAAAGAAGATGAATCTCATGACATTGGATCTCTAATATGCAGAAACCTGGCTCTATTTCCCGCCGGCTGCAAGAAAAATTAAAAACAAATTATGCAAAAGTTATACAAAAAAGAATTAATCTGTTTTAGTCAACTCTATACAAAAAACTTACTTTGCAAAAAACTTACCGCACACTGGACAGCATTTTCCTTGGGGGATGTATTTCTTAATACAAATTTGATGGGATGGTAACTTTTTGCAATGTCGTCGTTGGAATATGCAGTCTTTGAGAAGATAATAATACTCGTCAGAAGTGATAAAAATGTTTATTTCATCACAGACACCTTATGTCGAATCGAGCTAATAAAAGGAAAGTTGCATTTTTGAAATCAATTCGTAAACACACCACAGTCATCTCTTAAATCTAGGCGACTCTTGTGGGGTGAGTGACTGAGCGGCTTTTCATTCATTCATTCATTCATTCATTCATTCATTCATTCATTCATTCATTCATTCATTCATTCATTCATTCATTCATTCATTCATTCATTCATTCATTCATTTATTAATGCATTCATTCATTCATTGATTCATTCATTTATTAATGCATTCATTCATTCATTCATTCATTCATTCATTTATTCATTCATTCATTTATTAATGCATTCATTCATTCATTCATTTATTAATGCATTCATTCATTCATTCATTCATTTATTGATTCATTCATTTATTAGTGCATTCATTCATTCATTCATTCATTCATTCATTCATTCATTCATT
>REGM01000202.1:326218-338212 GCA_004194415.1 Aurelia aurita | reverse complement strand
CATTCATTCATTCATTCATTTATTAATGCATTCATTCATTTATTCATTTATTAATGCATTCTTTCATTCATTCATTCATTCATTTATTAATGCATTCATTCATTCATTCATTTATTAATGCATTCATTCATTCATTCATTCATTTATTAATGCATTCATTCATTCATTCATTTATTAATGCATTCATTCATTTATTCATTTATTCATTTATTAATGCATTCATTCATTCATTCATTCATTCATTTATTAATGCATTCATTCATTCATTCATTTATTAATGCATTCATTCATTCATTCATTCATTCATTTATTAATGCATTCATTCATTCATTCATTGCTTTATTTTAAGTAAACTGGAAAGAATTCTAGCTATAATACAATTAATTAAGGCCTACTATACATGCCGCATCCAGGCATGGGACCCCTAGTTTAACATCCCTTTCGAAGGACGGCGAACGGAGTTGCTTGGTCAAGCACCACACAGCTTTCGTGGCGATAGAAAGATAGATTTTGCATACTAAAGGTGTTGAGGTTGATCTTTGACATAAGCGTGCACGAAGAAAATTCTATTGTAGGGCTTGCAGGGGTAAAATGGGTAATGTTAATGGCAGGAAGACGGTAGATTGTCAACGGTTCCTTAGATCAACGTTGGCAATGTCCTGGAGGGATATTATTATTATTATCGATTTAATTAAAGTAGGCATACATATAAATAGCTATAAAATAAAAGCTAATTCAATCCTATTATAGTAGTAGCCTACTAGGGTAGTTCAAACACATTTAGCTAGAGAAAATCCGTGAAGCATGATTTTTGCAAAATTTAATTCAACTTTTTCCCCTCATCCATTTTACCCCATGCTCACTCATTTTACCCCTGTAGACCCTACGTATTTTGGTGAATTAGCAAACAACAAAATCTGTTTTTGGGATAGTTCGTAAATTTTCATCTTCCATGATTTTGAGTGAAATATCGAGGATGAGCAGTAGAACTGAAGCCAGTGGGGTGGAATTGCCCAAGTCTCACTTTTTTCCTCAGTCGATTACGGTAAAAGGCGCTGCGGGGGCAGAGAGAAGGAGAAAGCGGAGGAGAAAGAGAGGGGAAAGACTTTCCCCTCTCCTTCTCCTCTGCTTTCCCCTCTCCTTCTCCTCCGCTTTCTCCTTCTCCATGCCCCCGCAGCGCCTTTTACCGTAATCGACTGAGGAAAGAAAGTGAGACTTGGGCAAGTCCACCAATGGGGAGAAGGTGGCGGTGCGCCCCTCAGAAGGACATTTGTCGGAAATATTTGCTCTTCGTGTCGGATTTTTGTGAGTTATGGGTTTACTTTTGAAAGATTTTATCGGAGAAATGAGCCATTGAACATGAATTTATCAACGTTCTAGGACAAATTCTGGCAGGAATGATTGAATCTACAGCATCTTTTTGACAAATTTTGTAGGTTGAAAAGTTAGATTGCAAAATAAAGGCTCAATTTCAGTAACCGATGAGCTATTTCTGTCATATCATGCATGATCGTAATGTACGTTCCCATAATCGTAGTTGTTGCTGTTGTTGTGCTAGATCTTGCAGTTGAAACTTTTTTCTTGGCCCTCCTATGCATTCATGGCCTGTATCGGCCCTGATAAGCAGACACATAAATTATTTACTCACTTCTACCAATTTCAATATGATGCTTTTTCATCACCTAGAAAAGAAAACCAAATTAATGAAATCTCGCAGCATGGTATTTTGAAAATGGAAAACGTCCTTTTGAGTTATAAAAAGCCCCTAAAAAAGCAGCAACCTTTGGGGAAGAAGAATTCTTATACTAAAAACCCTAGCGCAAATTTGTCGTTACATTTAAAATCGATGAAATCTCTAGCATTCTATTTACAAAGTATGTACAAAGAAAACTAAAGCCTGTCTCAAATTAGATGTCACGTGAGAATGTCCGCGAATAAAAACAATTGAAGTGTTTTCCATGAGTAATTTTGCATTATCGCAAATCTCACTTGCCATTTTAATTTTAGATAGACTTTAATCTTCATCGATCAGATCTTTTAGCTAAATATCTTATCTATGGACAGCTTTTACCCCAGGGGGGGGGGGTACTCCCAAACTTTCAATACGGGGGGGTCCATGCCAGTATTTCTTTGCGGACCCATAAATATTGAGTCTAATGTTTTGGAGACCCCAAATATTGTTATAGTCACGGAGACCCCAAATATGGTTATTTATTGCATTATGTATTAACGGATGAACACTAAAGTATGGGGCATACAAATGATTGAATCTGTCACTGTAATGAATTGCGCCAAATTTCACGATTCTCCCTTTTTCAGATTCATGCACCCCANCCAGTATTTCTTTGCTGACCCCTAAATATTGAGTCTAATGTTTTGGAGACCCCAAATATTGTTATTAATTTTCATTCTGAGTCACGGAGACCCCAAATATTGTTATTTATTGCATTATGTATTAACGGATGAACACTAAAGTATGGGGCATACAAATGATTGAATCTGTCACTGTAATGAATTGCGCCAAATTTCACGATTCTCCCTTTTTCAGATTCATGCACCCCAAATATTGAATTATGTTTATGTTGTTGTTCACAGACCCCAAATATTGATTTATTTTAAGATTTCAGACCCCAAATATTGGCACGGACCCCCCCGTATTGAAAGTTAGGGAGTACCCCCCCTGGGGCTTTTACCATGCGTATATACGATTGCTGGTTACTTAATGGGAATGTGCAATGGTAAATAGGCTTGTCTATAAATGGAACAAAGAAAAAACTCAGACATTTCATCGTTTCTCTGCACGCAGACTACGTTTCTTTCGCTATCCATTGTTCACGACGCGTGTGCAACGTCGATTTGAATGGGATATTTTTAGATTGTTTTGCTCTTTGTAAATGCAAGCTTTTAACATGGATGTAAAATCTTACAAAAAGCGTTTAATTCAAGAATGATTTCAAGAAGTGATTAATGAATAACTGCCAAAGGAATCATTTCGCTGATCATAACGTGTATTGAAAAGATTCAATCTGAACTTTTGGAGGAGGAAAAAGATGTCTGTTTGACTTAGACCGCATTCGCACTGACACAGTTTAACCAGCTTTATCTGAACCAGATTAAATTTCAACCAATCAAATGCATTCGATTTGTTGGATTGACCAATTAATCCGTAACACTTTTGTTCATTCTGTCTAGATGGAATAATTTTGTTTTGTAGCAGTGTAAAAGCTGTCGAACCGTAACAACTTTATAACGGATCAAAACTGTACCGGTACAGTGTAAACGAAAAATGGTAATTTTATGTTCTGAATGGCACAATTCCGTACGATGGAAATTTAATTTACCCCCGGGGTATTTGTCTTCAGGTTAACTATCAAGGCAAGTTTTAAAATCATTTGGGATTGATGGAGGCTCAAAATATATCACCAGCCCTGATCTAATCAGTTACCTTTTTTGTGGTATCCGGTAGTGAAAATCTACTTTTCTAAGCTACTGACTGAAGGCCAAAATTACTGTCTTATATCTCATGTAATTATATTACTAATGAAAAATAACTGAATAACTGCTCACCCTAGATGACTGAATGATTGAACAAAAGCCAAACAGGACTGCTATTATAAGGAACCTCATCTCTGCAACCAAGTTCTTCCTTTGTAAAGGAGGTCACTGTCTCTCTATCCCTCTCTCTCTCTCTTTCGTCTTCAAGTTGCGTTTGGCATCAATCCAATTTCAAAGCGCTCTTTTATAGTAAATTTCCTCTACTTACTGCAAAAGAAGCCGATCCAGGGTGTACCACACGATTTCTGCTCTACCTGCCTGCTGATCAGTCTCTCTCTTGTTGTTCCTACTTCGCTGTGCATTATTCAAACACATTCTGATGAATATGTCAATGTCTTTCATGACGAGTTTTGAGATTCTGCAGCCAAATTGTTTAAGAAGGCTCAATGTACTGAATAATAACAATGTATAATTCAGACATAGAATAATAATTCTACTGGAAACTTCAAACACCCAATGCAAAAATGAATTCTAGTTAGAATGAAATAAATCTATGAGCCCCCGTTTTCTCATTTTGCATTAATTACAAGCAATTTCTATCTCAGCGAGAGGCTTTTGATACGTGTCAACGTTCCTCCTATGCCCATTGTCAAAGAGGTATGTTTCTTTATTGTAACTGGGCAAAAGAGTTTTATTGAAAAGTTATTTACTGAGAGTATGAGAATCATCAATTTTTGCTATTCGAAATATCAATAATTAAAATGAAATTTGGAAAGTTTAGTTTTCATGTTACATTAACGCTTTATCGAATATTTGGTGATATTCCAATAGGATTGAGATTTTTGCATAGCGTTAACTTCCTATTGCAGTTGTATGTTGTGGAATTTCTATTGTGCAGGATACTTGATAGTTCATTTCTTCCGAGAACTTGTGCAAACAAATTTCAACTGAAAATTACACTGCAATCATGAACTCAAAATAATGTTCAGTTGTTTTGCTTGTTAACGATAATATTTACTCTCAAAGCGTATTTTTGAAAGTTGTTTACTTGTTGTGATCATTGATTTCTTCTATCAATTTGCTGCTAACTCGCAATTAAACATACTAATCAAATTGCAAATTCCTGATAGCTTTTTATCATTGATTCGTTTCTACTTCGACACGTGTTATTTCAGTTACTTTGAAAATTCACAGTTGCTTGCTCTAAAATTTAATTCAAATCATTAGCATCACGACAGGTGAAAATTCAGCTCAAAAACACCACATAGGTCAGTTTTTGTTGTCCACCTGAAAATTCTGACTTGTTCATCAAATTATCAGCATCTTACTACAACTGAGCCATTGAAACGTGTAAAAGGACGCGTAAAGCATTGTATGTGATTTTCTTTTTTCAAATATACAAAATCTAATTGATTCTTCCGGGTGAGTCAGAAAAAACGCACGGTGTTTGAAAAATACTGCTACGTGAATATCAAAGCAATAATGTTGAAAAACGTTTTGTTTCATCGCCAATATGTTCAATTAGATTTAGCAATTCACCAGGCTTTAATCGGTCATTCCTTCCCATGCCATGGCTATGAAAGATTTTCGGAAATGAAAGATCGTCGGTTTCTTTACCAACAGCAGGTAGAAACTAGAGAAAACAAATTTTCAAATTTGATTTTGATTTGTGCAGCTTACTACTGTTTGGTTATGAGAAACTAAAATTTGACATGACCTTAATATTTTCTTATTTGAGAAATAAATTCACTTAAATAAATCAACGGAGTTAAAAGCAGCTTATCCGGGAGAACTTGGGCAATCTATATATAACTTACATTTGATGTTCTTGATCGATGAACACAATAGGAACGTAGGTGACACGAGGCCTTCTTGTGTTCTATTCTTAGACTTGATCACTCACTATATCTCCATTCATTCAATTTAAAGACCCATAGCTAACCATGACCCTTTGCAGCCCGAAAGTCGACGTTCGTATTATATCGAGGTCGCTTCTTATTGCCAAGGTTTTGTTTGTTTTGTGTCTCATTCCGCGCGAAGCATCACGGTTAGCAATTGGTCTTTAACAGTTACTGTAGATGGTCATAAATAAAGCTTTGTGAAATTAGGAATTAAGCTATATGCGGACTTGCATAATTGTTTTGCTCATCAATGAAAATATTTAGGTTCAACAGCATATTATGAAAGTTGTTTATTTTCTGTAGTCATTAGTTTGCTTCTATCAATTTGCTGCAAACTCGCAATTAAACATAATAACCAAATTGCAATTTCCTGATAGCTTTTTCTCATTTTCTGGTTTCTACTTCAACACGAGTTATTTTTGAAAGTTGTTTACTTGTTGTGATCATTGATTTCTTCTATCAATTTGCTGCAAACTCGCAATTAAAGATACTAATCAAGTTACAAATTCCTGATAGCTTTTTCTCATTTTCTGGTTTCTACTTCGACACGAGTTATTTTTGAAAGTTGTTTACTTGTTGTGATCATTGATTTCTTCTATCAATTTGCTGCTAACTCGCAATTAAACATACTAATCCAGTTACAAATTCCTGATAGCTTTTTCTCATTGATTCGTTTCTACTTCAACACGTGTTATTTCAGTTACTTTGAAAATGCACAGTTGCTTACTCTAAAATTTAATTCAAATTATTAGCAGCACCACAGGTGAAAATTCAAATTAGAAACATCACATACGTCAGTTTTGTTTTGCTATTCTCCTTGAATTTCAGCTTGTTCGTAAAATTCTCAGCATCTTACTACGACTGATATTATTGCTAAACCATTGAAACGAGGAGAAGGACGCATGAAGCATTGTATATGATTTTTTTGTCAAATATACAAAATCTAAGTCAGGCGGAAATGTTCGAGCCCACTTCGAGCCTCACCACTTGAGCGTCATGACAAATGGTCGTGGACTCGACTAGGTCTTCCCTACTTTTGTGATCCCAGCGCTTGGCGCTAAAAAACGCAACTTCACTTCACTTCATTTCACCTGGCTGGTTTGGGCAGGGCTTTACATGGTGAGCTGTTCATATGAATTCAAGTACAATACATCACTTCGATGAACGGTCGCCATCATGGTTTTTTTTTCAAATTCCATTTTTAAGCAATGCAGAGGCTATTTTGACAGGACATGATTGAATCTGCAATGCACTCCGGTATAGCGAGGGTATATATTTTAATACCTTACACACCCTTGCTATCCAAGAATGCATTGCAGGTTTATTGAAAATGAATTCACCATGGATGGCAGTTATGCTGTAGCGTCGATAGAGTGAAAGAAAAGGGGCCAACCACCCAGGGAGCTGGGCCAGCAAAGAGCTCGCAAACATCTTGCCTCTATAATTCTGTATATTATATATTACTAGATACTTGCCAGGCACTGAGACTGGATTATCATTGTAGGGGGGCCGCATGAATACACACGCCCTTTCAGCTTTCAGTGAGCAAGACAGAATGAATATAATTGACATGCCTCTGATCATCTTGACTGTAAGTTGTTGAGGCTGGCAGATTCCTTATAATCTGAAATCAAATGAACGCAATAATGATCAAATGAAATTTCGGACAACTACGAACAAAGGGAATTTAAGCCTTTGATGAAAATAGCCGTGCAAAGACAATGGACTTTGACACGGGCCGCACCATATTTGGGTAACTCATGTACATCAACAGGAAATACTGATATCTGATTCGCTAGAATTTAACAGCATCCTGGATTCCATATTTCGTTCAACGACACAGGTAAACACCAGGGTAAACACGAAAAATTGGCTGCTCGCCCATGCGTGGCAAGAAAACTAATGATTTCATGCGCAGTAGCAATCAATGGGCACGCGCAGTAAAGGAAATAATGAGGTTATGCGCAAATTTTTTAATTTTGGCTTATTTTCCAGTCATCTGGCTTTTATTAGCGCTTTTGACATATTTTAATAATTCAAATCTGGCAACCCTGGTTCTGGTTCACAAAGCGAATGGCGGCGTGATAGTCCGATGGACGGAAGGACGACATAAAGTTGAACAGATATGGTTCTATACAGAATAAATTGAGGGAAAGAGCTTCTATGGCATATTGGAATTTGATATTAGCATCAGCAGAATAGCTAACTTTGTTATCATAAGTCTTACTCGCATTGGCCGAAATAGATTCAAACTTGATTGGATTAGCCTATTATTTAGAAGTGGTAAAAGGCACGATACGTCCTCGAAAAATGAGTGAGCAGAAACATAGACATCATGGATTTAAACTTCAATCAAGACGACGATTATTTATTGACTGAAAAGGGTAAATCTGGAAAATACTGAACTGAGCTACCCTAGTTTTCCACAACTGCAAGCCATCACAAAATGAGGAACATCAAATTTAAATTACGTATATATGCACAGACCTGCAATGAGGATTTGATTTGAGGATTTCATGTACCATTTTTCCAAATAGACGCTAGGACGATGATGCTCATCAGGAACCACACACCTAGTAAAAGGTAGTTTGATGCAGAACAACTGAAACTAATTTTGTTAGAGGCCTATGCCAACAAAATGGCGTTTGATTTTTGCATAGGGCTTGAGGCCTAAGCTGTCAGACCACCTCCCCCTAAATTCAGGGCCAAGGAATTGATCTTCAGTGTTCATGCAGTTTGAGACTTCTACTAGGCTTCCAAGGAGGTAGTATTTCAGTGAATGTAAAGCTATATTGTTGTTGAAGAATAACTTTATGTACTAATAATGTCTTGGAAAATTTTTCATTACCTTTCCTAAATTGTTGGCCTAGCAACTACCCATTCCCCCCTTCAAAATAAAATAAAAAATAATGTGTTGGCAGCTTTTTGAGAGAAAATTAACTAGTGGCAACTGCAGACAGGCTGACCATATTGATATGTTTGTAATATTCTAAAGGCTATACTGTATGTCAACAAGCCACAACATTTCCTCCTCCCACAGAGAACTGTCAACAAATTAACTTTTTCCTCTCCCTCTGATAGCTTTCTCTCTTTTGTTGGAGGTCTCCTACAATAGGCCTTTTTCACCTAACTCCAACTGTCCCTCTTATGTATATGCTCAGTGTTTACCTCATGTTGTGTTACAGACTTCAGGAGATAGAGAAAATTACAATAAATACAAACACTTTCTGATGTTGATTTTGAGTATCAAATGGCAATGATCTGGTATATACCATGCAATCTGTTATTTTTAGCTACGTCTAATTTTCAATAGTTTTGTCTGTAAAAGGTGGCACATACATATATTTTTCTTTTCTTTGCAAATTAGTATTTAACATAGAATTAAATAGAGTTTTTCTTGCAATAAATACTGATCCGTTCCCTGTAACAGCATGTAGACTTGGCAGTATCTCTCAAATTAATTTGGATTGTGACACAAATGCACAAAAAGAAGTTTCAAAACATGTAACATATTCAAGTTTGTTTTCATAGTGTTGCTTAGTCACCCAATAGTAATGTTTAATTGCAAGCCAGCATCCTTGCCAGTTCGCTTTTGTGTGACACTAAAATCTGCAACACTGTTTCCTTGGCAAAGCACTGCTTTACGAATTTCTTTGTTCATTATTGCATACAAGATGGGGTTCATAACTGAATTAACAAATAGCATTATAGACAAATACTCGAAATAACTCCTTATATCAAGTTTTATAATGTTGGGATTGATTAAATCGATTAAGCCAACAGCAGAATAAGGTGAAACGCATAAAGCATACACAAGAACTATTGAGTACAGCATTTGAATCGTTTTCCTCTCTTTACGAAGTTTTGCAGCTCGCGTCGTTTGATTGTTGTTATCTCCGAATTCTTCCGGCCTTCTTTGTTGACGTAATGCATTGCGAAGAATATTTCTGTACAAAATGAACATAAGAATAATGGGAATCACTGTAAAGATTAAGATGACTGTTGCATATAGCCAACCATTTATAACCAATGTTACGAAACACTGACCATCACTTGGCCTGTTGAATCCAATAGTAGCAATTAAAGTCGCGAAAACAACAGCGAAGAACCAAATCAAGCAAATAAACAATACTATCTTCTTTGTAGTAATTATAAGTGAATAACGCAATGGGTATTTGATGAAGACATATCGATCATATGCAATCAGAATAATAGTCCACGATGAAGCTAGTGTTGGAATACAGCTAATGGAGATTCCTGCCAAACAGACGGTGAAATTCGTGCCTGCATGTCCAGCTATCCATAAGGGTGAGCCTACCATACATATCAGGATATCGCAAAATGCTAAATGGCAAAGCAAAAGGTATGTCCATGATTCAAGTTTGAAACGATGCAAAACTGTTACTATAACAACGCTGTTTTCTATGATACCGAATAACGAAATGACTCCAAGGATAGACATTCCTGCAACTTCACCATTATGGACAGTCTCACCCATCTCTTTATCTTCAAGCAAGCTAGATATCTTTTATCTCTTTATATCTCTTTATATATCTTTCAACTGAAAATTACACTGCAATCATGAACTCAAAATAATGTTCAGTTGTCTTGCTTGTTAACGATAATATTTACTCTCAAAGCGTATTTTTGAAAGTTGTTTACTTGTTGTGATCATTGATTTCTTCTATCAATTTGCTGCTATCTCGCAATTAAACATACTAATCAAATTGCAAATTCCTGATAGCTTTTTATCATTGATTCGTTTCTACTTCGACATGTGTTATTTCAATGACTTTGAAAATTCACAGTTGCTTGCTCTAAAATTTAATTCAAATCATTNAAACAGACGGTGAAATTCGTGCCTGCATGTCCAGCTATCCATAAGGGTGAGCCTACCATACATATCAGGATATCGCAAAATGCTAAATGGCAAAGCAAAAGGTATGTCCATGATTCAAGTTTGAAACGATGCAAAACTGTTACTATAACAACGCTGTTTTCTATGATACCGAATAACGAAATGACTCCAAGGATAGACATTCCTGCAACTTCACCATTATGGACAGTCTCACCCATCTCTTTATCTTCAAGCAAGCTAGATATCTTTTATCTCTTTATATCTCTTTACATCTCTTTATATCTCTTTATATCTCTTTATATATCTTTCAACTGAAAATTACACTGCAATCATGAACTCAAAATAATGTTCAGTTGTTTTGCTTGTTAACGATAATATTTACTCTCAAAGCGTATTTTTGAAAGTTGTTTACTTGTTGTGATCATTGATTTCTTCTATCAATTTGCTGCTATCTCGCAATTAAACATACTAATCAAATTGCAAATTCCTGATAGCTTTTTATCATTGATTCGTTTCTACTTCGACATGTGTTATTTCAATGACTTTGAAAATTCACAGTTGCTTGCTCTAAAATTTAATTAAAATCATTAGCATCACGACAGGTGAAAATTCAACTCAAAAACACTACATAGGTCAGTTTTTGTTGTCCACCTGAAAATTCTAACTTGTTCATCAAATTATCAGCATCTTACTACAACTGAGCCATTGAAACGTGTAAAAGGACGCGTAAAGCATTGTATGTGACTTTCTTTTTTCAAATATACAAAATCTAATTGATTCTTCCGGGTGAGTCAGAAAAAACGCACGGTGTTTGAAAAATACTGCTACGTAAATATCAAAGCAATAATGTTGAAAAACGTTTTGTTTCATCGCCAATATGTTCAATTAGATTTAGCAATTCACCAGGCTGTAATCGGTCATTCCTTCCCATGGCTATGAAAGATTTTCGGAAATGAGCTGCCGGTATCCTAGTAAAATTCATGAGCTTACCAGGCATGTTGAAATCGCCATTTCACATGTGAATCAAAACAAAATGGCCATTTCTTTACACTGTTTGCATAACAGAGAAGACCTAGAATTTCTTATCTGATATTGTGCTAAAACGTACTGTTAGGTCATCGCGACCTTAAAGGTGCTGCATTAGAAAAATTTCCAAAAGACCATGAATTTCTTTCCCTAATACAGGCAAGTAGCAGCAGATACATTGTAACTGAAGATATTATCTACAGGTTTCCAATCTATATATACAAGGCACGAAGCCAATTATCCAATGATCCAATTATCCAATCTTCTTTTGTAAAATAACAATATCTCATTGTTACCAGACAATTACTGAACAATACCTATTCGATGTATAACCGAGAATTCGCATACATGAAGTACTTTACAAGATGAGCGTAAGATTGTAGTAGAATTTTGAATCTTACTTTGCTATTCATTCATTCATAAACTAAAAACCTTATGAGGTAATTAACGGAGTAGAAGTTTTCCTTAATTACATTTCCCAGGCACTATTATAGCTAATGGTCAGCTTGCTTTCAAGTAATTGCTTGCAAGCACATTTTCCTAAGGTCATTAATGTACCCACTCGTAGTTAGAGGTCACATTATAGGGAAAGTTTCCCCATTGCTAGGATGTAGGGTATACTTTAAAGCACATGTTGTAGACTTATAGCATGTGTAGCAAATATTGTAGTGTTTATTGACCTTTAATGTGGACAATTAGATTTTGAGTAAATCG
>REGM01000202.1:280211-325654 GCA_004194415.1 Aurelia aurita | reverse complement strand
TCAAGAATTTGCTTAGGCCAAAAGGCCAAAGCTCTGGTTTGCACGTGGGTACAAATTTGAGCTTTCAAGATTGATATGTCTGCTCTCAAAGCACCAATACCAACAAACGAGGTATCAATGTTCAAGTTAACTACAGAGGAACATTTTGAGAGTGATTAGCCATTGATTAAAGCTAAATTCACATCGCTGTACCCAACCAAATCTGTATACTTTTTTTTGGGACACCCGGTATACTTGTGGCAAATTTTTATGGGACAGGGTATACTTTGGCAAATTTTTCTTATGGGACAGGGCTAGGATGTGAAAGAGTTTCCACACATCCCCGTAACTCTCCTAGACAAGTAATCCCCTGGGCTCCTACAATATTGCGGTGCACGTTTACGGTTCAACTACAGTAGGTATCGGCAAATAACAAACGCACATTTGAATTGGATACTCAATTCTTCAAAGTGATGTCTAAAATAATGGTTTTTTATTTGCAAACAATAGGCTTATGACACCCTTTACCGAAATTTTCTTTTCACTTATAATACTATGTCCCATAACTTTTATCCCCTATTGAGCGGCACACCCGGTCAGTTGTATGAGAAGACTAGAAGCAATAGCTAAATAACAAACAATCTAGCGTGGCAAGTGGCAACGGTAGCCGATCAGAACTCTCGCGGATAGGAAGTCGAATGTCTAAAAAGAGAGTTTACAGATTATCAACACTGAGTATTTAGAAGCTCTCCGCAGGAGCTAGGAATGTTGAAGCGCGAGCGAAGCGAGCGCTTTCTCTTCCTAGTCTTCTTAGAATACACGTATTTTTTTTTCAAGAAACTAAGAATTTGAGCCAGTACTGAAAGTTTCTTAAAATTGTCAGATTTTCAGTACCCAGAGTTTCTTACGAGTTTCTTAAAGGATTGATAGCAATCTTCATGTTTACTACCTGTGCCCTCGTGAACATTTTGAAACAAATTTTTCAGCTTTTCCAATGTTTAGACATTACTCAAGTACATTTCCAGTAATATGATACAAGAAACGAGTGGAAATAAAGTAAAAAGATCCTTAGAATTTCCTCTATTACAATAAATAGTTTCTTAAGCTATATTTTCCCAGTACTGGAGTTTCTTAATTTTTTGGCGATCTGAGAGTTGAGTTTCTTATAAGCAGTTTCTTATAAAAAAAATACGTGTAGGCCCGTGTAGGCCAGGACAATTTTGAAGATACATCTGGATTCCATGCCACATAGGTTTGGCTTCAGTTTCATATTCCTCGTAGTTTTCTTGAAAACGAGCATCAAAAAGAGAAAAGATCAGGGCATTTCTTTACGTCAGAATATTGCAAAAAAAAAAGATTCGAGATCGTTACAAAGTATGTATTTTGAATCTATGATATGTTTTCTACTATTTGCATCAATTTTCAGAGGAAATCGGTAGAGTAATTAATTAAATAGAATTTTTCTTGTCAAGAAGCTATAAATTTGTCAAATTGCCCTTGTTTTTGGTTGCCTAGCAACGAATCACTTGACTTATTAATTACCATTGTTATATTTGAAAAGCTAATTGTCCAAAGAGCAATATGGGTAAGACTCATTGTTATACCTCTTGTAGTTTTGGAATAAAAGAGGGGGGCGAAAAAGGCCCCCCCAGTACAAACTAACAAAAAAATCGCCCAGTACGAATTGCCTTAGCCTGCTGTCCCAACAACTTCAGTATAAACAAATTAAACAAACAAAGAGCTAGACAAGCCAATATCATTATTTGAATAACCATGGAATAACAAGATTTTACAAGATCTCTGTGAAACTGGGACAACAAAAATGAGTCCATCACACAAACCATAACTCCTCCTCCTTATGGTTTGTGGCGCAGGCTACGTTAGCCTGAGATCAGGCTCCGTTGTAAAAAAAGAAGAAAAAGATTTTTTCACAAGGAGGCTCTGATCTCAAGCTAGGGCCATGTTTGCCATTAGAGAAAAATCTTTGTGTAAATGGCATCGTGAAATTGGATTCTAATTTTTAGCCGAATCTTCATTCGCTATTGATTCACGATTTGATAGGTCCTTATTGCAAGCTGGTAGGTCCTTAGGGACCGGTCATTATTTCTTCCCAGGGAGGAGGAACAAAATTCTACCTTCTCAAAGAGATGGGGGGACAAAAACTAAAGCATATTTTAGGGAAGGGGTATGAAAATAGTTTGAGGTAAATCCTGTTAATTTCTGGAGAGAAAAAAACACATTTCTTCAGAACAACTCTGTTCATTTCTAACGCTAGTTCTTCTGGCTTTTCTCATCTCGTTTGAAATGGCATTTCTTGCTCATATGTACTTACGGCTGTGACGACGGTGGCATTTTACAATATATACGGGAATTGGGAAGGGGGCTGAAAATATTTTCTGCAATGTTGGAAGGGGGACAAAAATTTTCAGGTAAATCAGAGAGGGGGGACGAAAATTCCATCAGATATTTGAAAATGCCTTCCACCCTCTCCCCAGCAAGAATAAATGACCGGTGGTCCATTATTGCAACTATTTAAAGCTAAGCAGCAAAAAGTATCTATTTATCAACTTTAATAATTGCGTGCCAAACCCGCACAAATAGTGATTACATCTCCCTTTTGATTTATTGGCTTGAAAGGAACTCTGCTACCGTTGTTTATTGGCAATCTTTGATAGAGAAAATTCATGGAAAGTTTCGAAAACAATTGAGATCATCGTAAATCCTAAATTAATAGAGGAAAAGTGACATAGTCTTCAAGAAGACAATATTTTATTAAGGTCTTTACTATGTGGCGGTCAGCAGATTTCTGTCGCTTTTCTGGTTAACGATTTAGCAGCTTGATGACGTCACAACTGGTTTGAACACACAATGCTGCTGTAATTCCATAAATAATCAAGATATTAAATTTTGCCTTCAACCAATGATGGCAAAGGACCTGAAGTGGCAATTCATCCTAAAAGGCCGAATAGTAAATAGTAGTTTCCTGGTTACTTTAAAAGCGTCTATAAGATGGAAAGACCATTGCCCAAAGAAGAAAAAATTACCACTTCTTTAAAGTGTCTTGAGATTCAAGAATGTCCCATCTAACCAAAAGGGCGCCTACTTTGTATGAATTGGCTTTATTCGCAGTCCTGTTTTCGTGACATAGTGCACACAGCAATGGCTGTATTGTAGTCGTTTTCTCCGAACAGGAAGACGTAAGATGACGTAAGATAATTTTGTGGTTTCAGATGCAGGTTTGATGTAATGCGATATCAACTGTTATAAGAGATGACCACAGGGAACCAGACAGCGCGCTTTTTGATTGGTCAACACTCATAGACGTTAGAATTTGAGAATCACCGTAAGGAAAGAAAAGATTAGTTTTCATATGGTATACACGGGTTAACAGGACAGCAATTGCTCAGTGTACTATGTCACGAAAACAGAGCTGCGAATAAACCCAATTCATACAAGGTAGGCACCCTACATCTGACTTGGCGCTAAATCTTGTTTGACGGTCACGTGACCTTGACGGATACGATAACTGTCTGAGATTACGTCATAGATAGAAAATTTTCAAGATCAAGGTTGAATCCCTATGGTAACTATGGTAGAAATGAAGCAAAAATGGACTGAGTCTTCGATTGCTAAAGAATCTAGAGGAGTCAAATGCAAAAAGCATTTAGAATTATTATTGCCGACTGTTGACCTGTTTGGAAACTTTTTGCTGTTATTAAAGGGGCCTTTGCAACCGATATGCTTTGTGAATACAGTCTTATGTGGTCTCTTTGTTTCGTCATATTAATGGTCTATTAAAATGGCCGACAACAAAGAGATGGCACGCGAAAGGGATGCTGGGTGCAAAGGCCCCTTTAACGTCTAGGCAGTGGTGTAGGGGAGATGCTTGGGACCCTTAGTGAATCAACCTAGTATGTGTGTAGGATCAGTTAAAGATGTGCATTAGTGCAACGAAGGGCAAAGCTAGTAGGTCTTTATTGCAAAATTTTTTCAAGCTAAGCAGCAAAAAGTATCTATTCAGAGTCAAGAAAAACTCACGGCTCCACGAGCCGGAGGAAGGTTTTGCTTGCTAATGTCGTATTTCAGGAAGGTTTGGTAAGTTTTGTAAGAAACCTGGGAAATTTTGGAGTATTTTGACAACAGCAACCGGTTTATAAACTTTAGGGTTATAAACAACGTGACAAGGTCGAAAAATCTGCTTATTTCGACTTGTTAAATGAGGAAGTCTTAACAAACGAAACTGGTATCCGGAGGCAGGTTTGACCTTATTCTGGACCCTGTATCTATTGATCTACTTTGATAATTCTGTGCGAAACCCGCAGAAATTTTTAGTTGCTTGAAGACTGCCGCAGTCGACAATGCCTAAAATAGTAAAGTAACCTTTGAATACTAAAGAGAAATGCTTTTTGCAGTTGCAAATCAGAGGTCTTTACAAAATTACATTACTATCTGCTCTTGACCGTTATAGCAGTTGGGGGTCCTGTTTCGTGGGAGCCCTTAGTTGCATTCCCTACAGGTAACCACAATCGGAGACGCCACTCTGTCCAGAGTGAGCTGGTTAAAGGAATCATTAGATTAATTTAGATATGAAACATTAGTTTTCGGCGATTTCTACCATGCCCTGAATCACGGCAAAAAGAGAAGTGCCCCTTTGTCACACTTTGCGCAGAGGCTCTTCTTTAGGAGTGGCGGATCCTCTGCGGAGGAGAGTGCCATTTTGTGGAATTTTCGGCTTTCCAATTTGAATCAAAAAGTTTGTTTCAATATTTTCTGCATGCAAAGACTGTGAACCTTGAAAATGAGGGCCCTTTGAAAGACTGCTTCTGCTAAAGGGCAACTGTCCTTAAAACAATGAAACATTCAAATGAAATACGCATGAACTACAGTACAGTTCTTTCGTAACTTAAGGACCCATTGTCAACCATGATCCTTTGTGCGCCGAATAAAAAGCGAAACAAAGACAACCCAGGCCAGAAACGACTTTCCAGATAATACGACGCCGAGTTTGGCACCATGAAGGATCATTGTCAGCAATGGGTCGTTAACACAATCTTCGTTCGTAAGAATTCTCCGGAAATCGTAAGGATTCGTACAAATTTTTCAGAATTCGGAGACGAATTCAGACGGATTCGTAAGCCGTATGAATTCATAAGAATGCGTATGAACTCGTAAGAAATCAAATGAATTCGTAAGAACACGTAGGAATTCTTGCAATTACAAAAACGTGAGAAATCTAGCGTAGGCCCGATTGCTTGTAGATAGGGCAATTGAGTAGCCATGGGATTCTTGCATACAAATTGAGCTTCACATTGCAGTATGATACGTGCAGCTACCATAAAACAGAAACAAACTTTCCTGATTACTGGCTGAGGCCATGTCTGTCCCTAATGACGGTACTTTGCCGCATTTTGATATTGATTTGTTAGCATTGCCTAACGTTTTATCGTACCTTAACATCCACGATTTCATTAAGAGTCCCCACGAAGCTGTAAGAACCGTTAAGAATTGCTACGAACCCTTACGAATTCATGCGAACGCTTGCATTTGCGAATTCATAAGAACCCTTGCGAACTTTCGTGAAATCTTATGAATTCTGAAACGAATTTCCGAATTCGGGGATGTTAAGCTACGAAAGAACTGTACTGTAAGAATAGTCAAGGCCTTTGATTGCTTGTATCACGACCTACTCTTAGCAAAACTGGATGCCTATGGATTTAGTAGCAATGCGTTAAATTTGATTTTCAGCTATCTTCCTGATAAGAAGCAACGGCTGAAGGTAAATGGAACATTCAGCAACTGATGTTACTCAAATAGGAGTACCACAGGGATCGGTATCAGGGCCCCTTCTATTCATTATCATTATCAATGATCTTTCTGATCTTTTATGACCATATTTTTAATGAAGAAAGTCAGACATACTGAAAAACTGTCAGAGTTTGTTTTAAAACCTTAGCGGGAACTCTTCCATACGGAGTGGTATTTTTTGCTGTAATTTCCTAATTTGATTTTCAACTTTTATTACAGATGTTTTTGAAAGTTGAATTCATTGGTCTCACTGACATTTACCCTTTTATTCTTTGAATATTTGGATCAGATCGATATTTTTGCATAGTCTTCTCAACAGGGTCAGCGTATATATACTTCAGTATCCTCGATAAGAAGGGAAATTTCTGCCTAGTGGAAAATAGACTTTAGGAAGGAACTTGAACATAGAAAAACAACAAATATCCAAGTACCCAAAAGTATCTTAATTTTGCTTTATAGAGCTACGACTTACTGATATACACAGAGGGATAAAATACAAAGTTATTTTCCCAAGTTCAAAATAACTTTCTTTGTTATGTAAATGTTCATTACTTCTCTTCGACTTCATTTTCTAGAAAAGAGAATAATAGGTAAGTCAAAGAGGAAGTATACCAATCTGGATGTTTCACAGTTGGCATTTTAGCAACAAAATTAATAAAATACATAAAATGGCTTCAAGAATTGCATTGTATGCAATTCTATAAGCCCTTTCATGCATTTTATCATATATATGTGAATATGAGCGACAAGACACCAAATCAGCATCAGAGTTTTATATCAGTGAGCAACATTATTAACCCATTATGTATAGTAAATCCCCGCGTATAAGAACCTACTTCTTTGAGAGTCAGGTTGAATTAGGGTCTTATTTTAAAAGTACTTATTTTAATTTCAGAATATAAAGGTTCTTATTAGAAGGGTCCCTTGTGTACTTCAGGATTCATCAACAAGGGATTTTCACCCCTGTTATTTGTTTTTGCAATGGTATTAAGGACCTAATAACTAGTTCTAAGCGTACAAATAGCAGAGGAGGAGGTTCAGGTTTTCAGCTAACTGGGAGAAAAAATGAGCTGATGAGGAGAATCGAAAAAGTCAACTTTAGTACCTTTGTCATATGAAAAAATGTTCCATCACACTGAAACAGGTTCTTAATTACGAGGTGCATAATTTAGGAAAAACAGCCTGCAGGTTCTTATTTTGTAGGTTCCTTTATGCGGGGATTTACTGCATGTGTTTAAAATATATTTAATTAGTGGCCATCTTATCGCTGATCCAGGAATTTAATTTGTTATTTGCAGTGAGCTATTTTAGGTCCTGATCCATCTTATGCGTAACCTAGCCGATCAAGATCCCGAACTGTCCGGAAGGTATCAAGTGAAAATGACGTTGAAATCTTGTAGAATGATCATGGGCGTTAAGAAACGCGGTAGTTGTTCCTACAACAGTTTCTTCTTTCCTGTGTCCCTATGCGAGTGCCCTGTGCCCGGCCTTCCTTGTATCCCACCAACCTTCGTGGGCATAGGGATACAGGGAGGAAAACAACTTTTGTAGGAATAGGAATAACTACCGCGTTTCTTAACGCCCATGGAATGATACTCTTAACGCTTCATACCTTGTGACCCAATAAAAAGTGAAACTTTTTGAAAAATCACTCAAATTTGATGATGTTACTGACCTATAAATCTTCTTTTTGTGTCTTTCTGGTCTTTCTGGATCAAAGACCGAATGAATTTAACAGATATGATCGTTATTTCATTTCTTCAGGAAAATGAACTAATGATCAAATGATGAAATTGAGGCTTGAAAACATCATTTTGAGCAATTGTATTTCACAAAATGTCGCATTTTAGCCAAAAGCTATATCTTATAAATCTATCCTAGATCATTCAAGAGCCTTGTCAAAGGCATTAGGAACAAATTTAAGTGGTGATGCGTGACAAAAATTAAATTTGATGACAATTTGTTGTGATTTCAGAGTATGCTTCAAAACCAGGTAGCTTGTAAGAGCACAAATTCCCACTAATTCAAAGCCTTTCCACAAATTCCCACAAATTCCCACATGATTTTCCAATACGGCTAAAACTAATTTGGTCCTTGAATCAATTGCACATGAAAAAATTTTCAAAATCAGTAATATAACCAAATTTTGATGATTGGTCAAAACATTTCACTTTTTTATGGTCCCCTGAAAACAACGTCTTTTGATCAATGAGTGACATAATTAATGTAACTAAGATAACGTCAAAGAAAATATACACTTGTGAGATAAGAAGTAACCATTTGTTTCACTAAGGAGTTCACGAAAGGATGAAGGACAGCTGCAACTTTAACGTAGTGTTGCTTTTGTTTCAGTAGATTCTTTGTTTTTTATGTGTGAATTTGCTTTCCTTATCGGGAGAGAAGTTGTATTGTTCATTTGCATAACTTGGAAATCCAATTTCTGCAAGGGTGTCAGGACACGTATTATGTAATTAATTAATAAATGTTTACTTACCTTGTTTTGATTGTTGTTGTCTTCTTTGTTTTGTCTCTCCAAGCCTTGGTTTATGAGCAACATTTCAACCAACCTTGGCCTAACTTGGGCCTAACCTGGGCCTAACCTGGGCCTAAACTGGGCCTAAACTGGGCCTAAACTGGGCCTAAACTGGGCCTAACCTGGGCCTAACCGCTTTTTCGAACCTAACTACCTTTTATTCTTATGTGTATGTGCGCCTTCGCAGAAGAAAAGGCGGTTTAAAACTTTTCTTCTGCGAAGGCTCACATACACACAGGAATACAGGGGAGTTAGGTTCGAAAAAGCGATTAGGCCCAGTTTAGGCCAAGATGGTTGAAATGTTGCTCATAAACAAGGTTTAGAGAGACAAAACGAAGAAGACAACAACAATCAAAACAAGGTAAGTTAAACATTTATTAATTAATTACATAATAGGTGTCCTGACACCCTTGATGTCTGTCGTTCTGTACTGCAGATTTAGGCTTCCGAAGAAAAGCTCGCTCATTTCCCATCCCATGTTCGTTTCAAGGAAAAAGATTGTCTTTAAGAATTTATTGACGAAGGAGGTTTTTCTCATGATCTTTTTGACAATATGTAAAAGTAAGCGTTTAGAAAATGATGGTTTTTTGCAGGATACGAGATCCTGGTTTCGTAAACTCTCTGAAGTCTGGCTGTCTGGCTGTCTGGCTGTCTGTCTGTCTGTCTGTCCTGTCTGTCTGTGAAATTTCGCGAATATAACAATTGAAGAGCTTTGCATGAGTAATTTTGCGTTATCGCAAATTACACGCGACATCTAATTTGAGAGAGAGAGAGCTTTAGTATTTTTGCTGCTGTAACTTTTCGTTCAAAAAGTTCACGTCTTAGGATTGCAAAATTAGCAATTTGAAACTCACCATAGTCATCTCTTTCTTCGTCATCAAATGCTTCATCATTCATTGGCTCATCTCCTCGAGGTGGTGGAGGGAATCCTCGTGGTGGAAATCCTTTTGGAGGGAATCCTCTTGGTGGAAATCCTTTTGGTGGAAATGGTGGGAATGTTGGGCGAGGTGGAAATGTTACAACTAGAAAGAGTAAAAAGTAGCTTTAAATTCCGGAATAGATCTTTTCGCTATTTAGAAACGGACATCCGAATGTGATCGGAAGTGATCGATAGATAGATAAACATGTTCTTCGAAAAAACCTGCCTTGTGAACGTACACGCCCGACAACCCCTACTTAGGTATGACGTCACATTGAGACCTCGAAGCTGTGTAGGTCATGTGATTTTCAAGGGTGGGCATGTGCTGTGTTTTTGGTGGTCCTATGTATGTCTTGGAAAAACGATTTCACCAACCCATTTTTCAGCGTACCTGTACAAATTGCGCTCTTAAAAAGACTGGTTTTGGGGATATAGATTTTCATAATACTCCGATAAAGCCCAATTTTGAGGACAAATATTGACCAACATCCAAGAGAATGAACAATCCAAGTTAGTTGCAAAATAATATTGTTGAAAAGAATTCAAAATAAACCTGATTTTAGGGACAGACATTAACAGAGTATAGGTGAAATAAACCGGTTATGTGGACATNAGAATTCTGCTAATGTTTGATTCACGATTAAAATAGAATTGAAAAAATTGAGTCCACATTTATACCATTAAAACTAGGATAACTCATTAGGAAAAGTTTGATGCGGAAAATGGCTTAAAATTTCAGATTTGGTATCTGAAATTTCAGACTGGAGGGGGGTAAAAAGTTATATACCCAGACATAGTCATAACACTTTTCAATTACAATTTTAGTCAAATATTTGGAAGTGGGGGGGGGTATTTACCCTCTCACACCCTCTCGTGGCTCCACCACTGCACTGGTACCAATGTTTCTGGTAAAACAGGCGGGTACACGCATTTTGTTTTTATAAGAAACTGCGTATAAGAAACTCAACTCTCAGATCGCCAAAAAATTGAGAAACTTAAGAAACTCTTCATTTTAATAAAGGAAATCCTTGTCATATTTTTACTTTATTTCCCTTGTTTCCTGTATCATATTACTCACGAATTACTTGAGTCATGTCTAAACATTGGAAAGGCTTCAAAAAACTTTGTTTTGAAATGTTCACGAGGGAACAGGAAGTAAACATGAAGATTGTTCTGGAACCTTTAAGAAACTTGTAAGAAACTCTGAGTACTCAAAATCTGATAATTTTAAGAAACGTTCAGTGCTGGCTCAGATTCTTAGTTTTGTATAGCAAAAATACATGTGCTCCGACTTACCATATCCAGCGGGACATCTCTTACAACAGCTACCTTCGACTTTCTCTTGTATTGATGCAGGGCAGTTCGGTCGTCGACAGTACTGGTGATGGCATACAGCTTGAGATACACCGCCTATGACTTTACATGTACATAGAGCACATCCGCCCTTGTGCACTGTATATGTGTCTGGTGCATTGAATTTGTATCCTTGTTCGTTTGCACATGCTGAAATTTAAATATCATGATATAACTAGTAGCAAAATGGGAAATTATACTGCGACTTTACTTCAACTGGACCACTGAGGAGAATCCACACTATGATACATATTTCAGCTGGTGTGGATATCCTACGTTTCAACATATGGATGTTAAAAAAATAATTCTCTTCATTATGAAAACGTCAGAAATTAGTGGTAACTAACCCATTTATGACTTTATAGACAAATGTTTATCAAACACCTACAAAAATAAGGACATAGCAAAGGAAACCCAGTCATGAAAGTCATGATTCAATTGTTGTTGTTATTGATTTTTCGTTAATAAATTCATCGTTCTGTTTGTTATTCATTTCTTTTCATATATATACTGCGACAAGATTCTGGCTGGAAACTGTTCTCTTGGTCTAATTCAAGATAAGATACATTTCCTCCTTGTATGCCCGGCCTATGGTACCCTAAGAACAAACCTCTTTTTACATACTTCGGTCGTGCCCCTTGCAACTCACTTACAATTCCAGGAGATCATGAGCTCTAACGATAACAACACAATAGCCGCCCTAGCTTTGTATCTCGTCCAAGCTAACGATATTAGGGAAACACTAGACAGATAACACTAGCCTGATTTATATATGTCTGGATGTACACACACCTTTGAATTGACGTTTGTTACATTTATCCATATATTCTGTTCTATTACATTTAATTTAATTTAATTTAGTCGATTAGTTTCGTTTAATTTTGTTGATTTTATTCCTTGCTGCCATACATTTGTAATGTAGTGCATAATAGTAATATGATGATGATGATGATAACATTGTATGATTTAGTCTCTTCGTTGTTGTTTGTCAATAAATTTATTGTTCTTGTTTGTTGCATTCAATAGCTGTTTAAAGTATACATTAGTTATAACATGTACCAGGCTATTGTTTGATAATGAAATCTTGAAATCTTGAAATCTTGAATCATATAGGATGACAGCATAGGTTGTAAAATTATATGACCTATTTCTCTGAACTGAATGGCTTGGAAGAAACTTTAGCTACTTTGCTATAATTCTACCGTTGGACTTTTCAAAAATCTTATCATTTTCGAAATTACATCGTATTTATATTTCAACTCATTTGAGGAGGTGACGTCATCAAATTTTTAAATCATAAGCCAGAAGAGTGAAAGACTTGTGCTTTATTCCACATTGAAGATATTCATAAACTGCTGTTTTCTTGAAAATTATTCTATGTTTATTCAAAGTGTTTAGAAATTACGATGGTTTTAGTTTTTTCAAAACTTTTCTTGAATTCTTAAAAAAGAAGAAGAACCATCTAATTCCGAAAATATTGAAGATTTCTGAAAAGGCCAATGGTAGAAATATGACAAAGTAGCTAAGTTTCTTTTAAGCCATTCAGTTCAAAGAAATAGGTAATTGAATTTTACACCACCCTTTTTAAAGATTTGGAACCTATGCTCAGGGTGACTAAAAAAAACTGTCCCTCTGTTTGAGAAATGATCGCAGCAAATGTTCTTGCGCAATGATTTGTTAGAAATTGCTCGAAAGAGATGCTGCTTTGAATGTTCGATGAAAACTTTTGAGTTTTATTGTGATTTTTTGCAACCTATAAGAGGAATAGACCTTTTCCCTCTTATCGGGTGAGTAAAAAAAAAAACGATCCCCGTTTGACAGGCCACTGCTCCCTTGATATCAAAGCAATAATATTGGCAAATATATTATCTAATAGTGAACAAGTTTAAATCGATTATAAACGTTACCTGACTGAAATCAGCCACTCCGTTCTAAAATTGTGAGGGATTTTCTCCAGAAAGCTCTTTTAGGAAACCTTCAAAATGGCCTAAAATCACGACCAAATTTTCTCAATATTTCTGCCATACAGCAATGACTTCAACACGTTGTAGCACGTGTTATCCTCTTAGGAGAATTAAATCGTCCGGAATAATATTGTTATGCTCCCAGGAGGGATGACACTTTCATCTTCCGAAAGAGATAACGCATATAAAAGCCATTGCTGTAAGGCAAAAATATTCGGAAACTCTGGTCGTGATTTTTAGGCCTGTTTTGACGGTTTCTTAAGGGGCTTTCTCGAGAAAATCCCTCATAATTTCAGAACTGAGTGGCTGATTTTAGTCAGGTAAATTTTATAAAGGATTTGAACATATCCATCATTAAATGATATATTTGCCAATATTATCGTCTTGATATCCATGGAGCAGTAGCCTTTCAAGCAGGGATTGTTTTTGACTCACACGCTAAAGTGTTCATGTACTTTCAAGTTAACAACAACAACAATTAAATGATAAAGATAAGTTTGCTAAAATTCGGCGAACATTGACACAAACATTCGAAAATCCAGCTTATTTTCAAATTTTCTGCTTTTGCATTGTTCAAAATTAAGATAAAAATTTGGGAAGATAAAGAGAATATACCACTCATGATTGTCATGAAACCTTGAAACCAAGTACTACACTTATCAAATTTCAGCAAAAATGTGTGGCCAATTCTCCTACGAGAAGTGTGAGAAGAATCCTCGTTTTGCAAATGTCCTCTTCAAAGAGAAGCAACAAAAGTAAAGGGGGGCCTAGTTAAGTACTGAAATGGGAAAGAACGTAAATCTCAAGACGTCGGGTCTCTGTCCTAGAGAAACTTATTTCTACTCCCCGTTTTTTCTACTCCCCGTCTTTTAAAAAGTAATTAAATATGATAATCAACGTGGGACGTAAAACTTTAAAAACTCACCGCAAACTGGACAACATTTTCCTTCGGGAATGTATTTCTTGATGCAAACTTGATGGGGTGGTATCTTTTTGCAATGATGTTGCATGAATTTGCAGCCTATAGAAAATAAGAATATTCATTCATTACACATTAGTTGCCTAGCTTCGTAATGGTAGAAAGATTGATCTTGCACACTAAATTTAGATGCCGTCAACCTAAAGAAATAACGGGAAGAACCCTTCTCCCTCGCTACAAAATGGGGGATTTTCTGCCACCCAGACCTCAAATCAAACTATTTTGGCGGGAAAATATCGTCATTTTTCTCTGTGTTTCCAACTAACGAACCGAAAAAAAAATGTTTTGGCAAATTTTGAGAAGAAAATGTAGAATTAGTTTATTGTCTAAATGATTACCATCCAGATCATATGATTTCAAACCATTAGTCAGGTAGTACTAAAACACGAAGCTTCATAATAGAAATTATAAGGCACATAAAAAACATAGTAATTTCATGATTTACTCACCAACATATTCTGGAGCATAAGTATTGATTACCTAGAAAAGAAAGACATATTTGTGAAATCTCAGCTCCTATTGCAAAGTGGTAATAAGACTTCCCGTCAGGTCTTAAGCCTGGTTCACATTGTTCACATTGGGTCGTTGATGTCGCTGGAGTTGTTAGACGAAAGACTCAAAAAACCCAAAGACTGAATGTGAACGACAAAAACTCAGTCGTTGGGGTCCTCAGGGTAGTTGAGGAGTTTACTTTCACCGTTCACAGCGTTCACATTCAGTCCTTTGGGTCTCTTGGAACATGTTTTGGGTCGTTATGGTCGCTTGCTGCAACGAGCCCAGTGACTTCAACAACCTAATTGTGAAGCAATACTATTACTCAAATCCTGTTTTCGTGCAGTTATTTGCTCGTCTCTTTCCCGAAAGAATAAAAGAGCGATCATCTGTTAAAATTTGTTCCTCCTCGACACAAATACGCCAAAAGAAAATTGAAAGATCGGTAACATAATCAAATGTTGGTGATTTTTCAAAAATTTTCACTTGTTATTGAACCACCTGGTTGTTGATTGTAGCCTCACTGCATAAGGCCCTCAACTTTCGCTCATCTCATCTCATTGAATTGCTGTNTCTCAGCTCCTATTGCAAAGTGGTAATAAGACTTCCCGTCAGGTCTTAAGCCTGGTTCACATTGTTCACATTGGGTCGTTGATGTCGCTGGAGTTGTTAGACGAAAGACTCAAAAAACCCAAAGACTGAATGTGAACGACAAAAACTCAGTCGTTGGGGTCCTCAGGGTAGTTGAGGAGTTTACTTTCACCGTTCACAGCGTTCACATTCAGTCCTTTGGGTCTCTTGGAACATGTTTTGGGTCGTTATGGTCGCTTGCTACAACGAGCCCAGTGACTTCAACAACCTAATGTGAAGCAATACTATTGCTCAAAACATGTTTTTCGTGCAGCTATTTGCTCATCTCTTTCCTGAAAGAATAAAAGACTGATTATCTGTTAAAATTTTGCATCCTTGACATAAATATGCCAAAAGAAAATCGAAAGATCGGTAACATATTCAAATTTTGGTGATTTTTCAAAAAATTTCACTTGTTAATGAGCCACCCGGTTGTTGATTGTAGCCTCACTGCATAAGGCCCTCGACTTACGCTCATCTCATCTCATCTCATCTCATTGAATTGATGTTGTTGTTGCCGCTGCAGCGAGGGCCTTATTTCCCTAGAGTTGTAGCGTTATCAGTTCAGCCAAAGAGCGAAACTATGACATGTATTGAGTCTATGTGGATGGCGCAAAGATGGCGAGTTTGCGCAGATGAGCTTGTATTTGAGCAGCTCTATAAATGTGAAAGTATCATTTTTCTACCGACTGGATGAAAGGCGGTGGAATATGATATTGGTTTCAAGGTCATCGTTAGGCCTCAGAAGAACTCTGACCACGGGCTTTAGGAAATTCTGAATTAAAAATTATATTTTCCGATGATACATCGAGTATTTCTCCTCATTTTTATTTCGTTCGTGATACATCGAGGGCAAAGCACGTAGCAGAGTGACGCGACGGTGGATCTAGGTCACGTCACTCGGCCACGCACTTCTCCCTCGATATATCACGATTGAAATAAAAAAAGAAAATACTCGATGTATCATCGAAAAATCTAATTTTTAATTCCGAGTTTCCTAAAGCCCGTGTTCTGATTAGTGCTTTACCTGCTAGACAGTCTTTAGTTCTTCCTTTATGTCAAAGAGGAGTACCAGGGGGTGTGCCAAGAAAATTATCCATTTATGACAGACCATGATAAATTGCACGGCGGACCCACTTTGACGTTCTATGATTTATTGTTTAGCCAACATTCTAAATCACGGATGGCTTTTTAATTTCTTGGCCACCTAATGCTCACGTTTTAGGGTTATTTTGTAGATTATTATGGAAACAGCCTAAATCGAACGTAAAGTATCGATCATATTTTATCAACACGGAACAACGAAAACGAAAAAAGCAACGAAAAACTCTTGGAAAAAAGCTTGCGACTTTAAGAAGCCTGTAGTAAAGTAGCTTGCCGAATACAGTAAAAACCCGCACAGAAGAACCTATGTTTTTAAAATCAGCCTGTTTGGGTTCTTATTTATGTGGGGGGTAGTGCAAAATCAGGGTGTAGGTTCTTATCACGGTGTGTAGGTTCTTAAATATGGAAAACTTGATATCAACTGCAAATTCTGCGATATATCTTCATAACTAATGTACAATATAACAACAGTATATGGAAAATTAAGACTCAGTTATCTATACATGTGAGCCAATTGAAAGAGACTTTCCCTATACTCGTATTGTTAAAGTTCATGACCGATTTTTTTTCTTTTTTGTGAGTAAATCAAAATCTTTTAATAAGAACCTGAACAGAAAATCAGGGTGAAAAGGTTCTTATATATAGGTTTACAAATCCCAAATTTCAGGCTGCAGGTTCTTAATAAATGAAGGTTCTTATATGCGGGCTTTTACTGTAATTCAAATGTGTAATTCAAATGTGTTATTCAAAAACTTTTCAGAGCACTCGTTGAGCCAATATTATTGTATAATAGCGAAGTCTGGGGGGCTTTCATGGGGAGTTACAATCGTAATGCGTCTTTTAACTGATTTACTGAGAATCTGTTTGACGATAAACTACAGCATGAAAATCTCCAAAATAGGTTATGCAAAATTTTGCTGGGCGTGCACTCCAAATCTTCAAATATGGCTGTGAGAGGAGATATGGGGGTTTACCCACTAAATGTGAAGATATATGAACGAATCTTAAAATTTTATTTTCATCTACTACATCTTCGTACTTCCAATCCAATCATCGAAAATGCTTTGCTTGAATGTTTCAGGCTGCATGTTAAAGGGGTGCCCTCCTTGCTAACTGTGGTACAACATTTACTGAGACTTTCTGGTTATACCCTAGATTCAGTGACACAGGAAAGGGCTACGTCGCGGAAGAGGATTCTCCTGTCTGTTACCAAATCCCTTAAGACTGAGTATGAAAAGAGGTTCCGAGAGCATATACAAGGGTCTGGACGGTTATCCGAAATTTACCAATTCATCAAAAAGGGTTATGGGGAGGAATTATACGTAAATAATATCTTGAAGTATGAGCATAGGTCTACAATTGCCAAGCTAAGAATATCCGCACATCTCCTGCCCATTGAATTAGGAAGGATGCAGAAAAAACCGAGGTCAGAACGCATATGCCCAGTGTGTATAAATAGTCCAGAAGGTAATGAGGTTCATTTCGTACTTGGATGCTCAGAGCCAAAACTTGTAGAAGCTAGGAGAGAGTATTTTGAAACTATGAACGGCAGCTTTGGTAGTGAATGGAGTAGAGTTGACAAAGAAATATTACTTAACATGATTGGTAACATGGCTATTACAACAAATATCGCAACAATTAGGTTTTTGCACAGGGTATTGGGTGTATGCAAAGACTTTCTGATAGACAATCCATGTGTACCAACGGGATAGTGCCCTCACATCTCCTCTCACCATTCCTTTTACGTATGTTCTTAAGTTGCTTGTTCGTTTTAATTAGAGTTATTGCATCTTGTAAGTATTTAGCCTATAGTTGTATGTAACTACGGTGCTTACAGTGATTATTATTATTATTATTATTGTAATCGACAAAAAATAACTGATCGAGGTATGTTGTAACTGGGTACTTTATGGTGCACCCTGTAGATAGGGTTGGAGCTGAATATTTATTGTCTTTATTCTTAAAAGGTGATTTTACGGCGACGAAACCCGGGTTTCGTGGTGGTAAATTCATCAAGTGACGAAACCCGGCTTTCGTGGTCGCGTTTCACGACGACAAGAAGGTACGACGAAATATTTTTGACGCCACTGCTGCGCGATAGAACTGTGCATTATTACCCGCAGTTGAGTGTATTCCCTGTGTCTCTGCACAGCTTTGTTTCACGATTCAGAATAGCAGAGATAATCAGGGTTGCACTATGAGGTTTAGTGCCACAAACGATAACCTTGGTGCTTGTAGATTGTACCATTCTTGTTGGGATTAATTAGATAGAAACATTGAATTCCCTCAGATTGAGAGAGAGGTTTATAAGAAAAACAACATGCTTCATGAAAATACGTTTTGAGGAGGGGTATTTGAGGGGGGGAGAGGGGGTCCGGAAACCGTAAACGGCTCCTTCCTTCTTCATAAAAATTGCAACACAATCGATTATAACTTAAGGGTCCGCCTTAACCTTTACGTTTCATTTCACAATGTTGAGACATTTTCCCGCTAAAACGATCACTGTTGTTGTTGCTGGCTAGCACACAGGTTACAGCGTATGGTTGTAGAATTCAAATAAATAATTTCGTTCTCTTTCTTGTCGTTTTTGTTCTCTGTTATGATGCTCCTCGTGTCTTTCCACTGCTCCACCAAAATACTAGGGGCCTAGTATTTTGGTGGAGCGAGTGGAGAGACACGATGAGCATCATAACAAGAGAAAAACGACAAGAAAGAGAACGAAAGGTTTATATAACAATTATTTATTTGAATTCTACAACCATACGCTGTAACCTGTAGCTAGCAGTCTGGAAATGCGATCTGTGGTCTGGAGTTATACAAATCGCTGCCCTGGGTACCAGCCTTAGACTTTGACCAAGGTTAACAAATCGCAAAGAGACAGATAGATAGGTAGCTATCCATCTACTACGACATTTTCATTTCGCTGGCTCTTGCAATAATAGAAACGTTATCTTGGTTTAGATAAAGTTTTGATTTTCTATTTAGTGAACAGATGAGGGTGAACAGATTAAATTTCTTTTGACAAGAAAAACCAAGAAAAACAGAAGACTATAGATGTTTACGAAAAACCCTCCGTCTCAGATTATTAGCAAAGCTGTTGTGGCAAATGTTTAGAAACCACTGTTTAAGGCAGACGAAAACATTGTTAACCAAGACAAAATATTTTTGTAGGAAGGTAGGATGTTCGAAAAAATGTGATAAATTGGAAATCCAGGACAGGATTCGAGCCCACGACCAGGGGATATGAGCATCCATCAACTGATAGTCCAGTTGACAGAGCTTTAGATTTTCATAATATATTCATGGGTTTTAATCTCGCTTTGGGCACTTTCATGACGCACATTTTTCTGCAAGAAATGTTTGGATAAGACTCGATTTTTAAAAGTCCCCTGGTGGGGTGATCTCTTGGAGAGATGACGATAAAAATAAGAGCAATGGCAAGATAATTGCGGGGATAATTGATTTGCTAAAATCGATTTGATCTATTTCTTGCATATCCAATGTTGCTATTTAGCATTTTACCAAAACGGATGATGCAAAGTGGCTCTTTAATTTTTACCAGGAGTATTGCCTAGCATTCAATGCTCCCCCGAAAGCTAACGAATTGCTNCTTTTGCAATTGGCTGAACACAAATGGATTAAGACCCTGATGTTTCAAAAAAATTTCCGTCGAAACTTAATCAGCCAAAATCCAGAATACTAGTCAACCTTTTGAATAGAGTTTGCTTCATTTTGAACAACTATATACTTGTAAGAAGTCCACCAAATTTCTTTGAGATACCTTTAACCAATGAAAAATAAAAAATACTTTTGTTTGGACCATTTTTTGCGAAAATTCAGGTATTTTTGGTTGCTATGGCAACATGGAAGGTACCATTTTGAATTTTTCAGTCCAAAAATGTTACATTCATGTCAATGTACCATCTCAACTTGGTTATAACCCCATATCTATAGTAACTCTATGACAGGGGGGATGCTACCTTATGTCAAAGAGGAGTACCAGGGGGTGCGCCAAGAAAATTATCCATTTATGACAGACCATGATAAATTGCACGGCGGACCAACTTTGATGTTTGATGATTTATTATTTAGCCAAAATTCTAAATCATCGTTTGCTTTTTATTTTCTTAGCCACATACGCTACATTTTAGGGTTATTTTGTAGATTATTATGGAAGCAGCCTAAATCGAACGTAAATTATCGATCATATTTTATCAACACGGAACAACGAAAACGAAAAAAGCAACGAAAAACTCTTGGAAAAAAGCTTGCGACTTTAAGAAGCCTGTAGTAAAGTAGCTTGCCGATGTAATCGACAAAAATTAACTAATAGGGGTATGTTGTAACTGGGTACTTTATGGTGCACCCTGTAGATAGGTTTGAAGCCGAATATTTATTGTCTTTATTCTTAAAAGGTGATATTTCCTTCACTTCTATGACAAAGCAACATATTCATTCATCTATGCACTGTTTTTGTATATTGGAATTAAAATATATTCCTACATTGATAATGTGGCTTTTCCTTCGCTCTCGCTTGCTCTCGACTTCGTCGTCGTCGTCATGAATTGAAAACGAGGATGCGACGACGATACCCAGGTTTCGTCATCGTGATTTGAACATGGCAACGAAACCTAGATTTCATCGTTGCATTTTACGACGACGAAACCCGGGCATCGTGGTGGTAAATTCATCAAGTGACGAAACCCGGGTTTCTTGGTCGCGTTTCATGACGACAAGAAGGTACGACGAAATATTTTTGACCCCACTGCTGCGCGATAAAACTGTGCATTATTACCCGCGGTTGACTGTATTCCCTGTGTCTCTGCACAGTTTTGTTTCACGATTCAGAATAGCAGAGATAATCTTGAGATAAGTGCCAGAATGAGCGCAAGACAATTTTCAAACTTGATGAGGTAAATGGTCAATCGAAGTCTAATCAGGGTAGCACTATGAGATTTATTGCCACAAACGATAACCTTGGTGCTTGTAGATTGTACCATTCTTGTTGGGATTAGTTAGATAGAAAAGTTGAATTCCCTCAGATTGAGAGAGAGGTCAAGAAAAACAACATGTTTCATGAAAATACGTTTTGAGGAGGGGTGTTTGAGGGGAGAGGGGGTCCGGAAACCGTAAACGGCTCCTTCCTTCTTCATAAAAAATTGCAACACAATCGATTATAACTTAAGGGTCCGCCTTAACCTTTACGATTCATTTCACAATGTTGAGACATTTTCCCGCTAAAACGATCACTGTTGTTGTTGCTGGCTAGCACACAGGTTACAGCGTATGGTTGTAGAATTCAAATAAATAATTGTTATATACAACTTTCGTTCTCTTTCTTGTCGTTTTTCTCTCTGTTATGATGCTCCTCGTGTCTTTCCACTGCTCCACCAAAATACTAGGGGCCTAGTATTTTGGTGGAGCGAGTGGAGAGACACGATGAGCATCATAACAAGAGAAAAACGACAAGAAAGAGAACGAAAGTTTTATATAACAATTATTTATTTGAATTCTACAACCATACGCTGTAACCTGTAGCTAGCAGTCTGGAAATGCGATCTGTGGTCTGGAGTTATACAAATCGCTGCCCTGGGTACCAGCCTTAGACTTTGACCAAGGTTAACAAATCGCAAAAGAGACAGATAGATAGGTAGCTATCCATCTACTACGACATTTTCATTTCGCTGGCTCTTGCAATAATAGAAACGTTATCTTGGTTTAGATAAAGTTTTGATTTTCTATTTAGTGAACAGATGAGGGTGAACAGATTAAATTTCTTTTGACAAGAAAAACCAAGAAAAACTAGACTTGCTCCAAGTCTATTCTGTGGTCCATCAGCGCTCAATAAAACATTACAGAAGACTATAGATGTTTACGAAAAACCCTCCGTCTCAGATTATTAGCAAAGCTGTTGTGGCAAATGTTTAGAAACCACTGTTTAAGGCAGACGAAAACGTTGTTAACCAAGACAAAATATTTTTGTAGGAAGGTAGGATGTTCGAAAAAATGTGATAAATTGGAAATCCAGGACAGGATTCGAGCCCACGACCAGGGGATATGAGCATCCATCAACTGATAGTCCAGTTGACAGAGCTTTAGATTTTCATAATATATTCATGGGTTTTAATCTCGCTTTGGGCACTTTCATGACGCACATTTTTCTGCAAGAAATGTTTGGATAAGACTCGATTTTTAAAAGTCCCCTGATGGGGTGATCTCTTGGAGAGATGACGATAAAAATAAGAGCAATGGCAAGATAATTNATATAAGGTGCTTATTTGGCCAAAACCGGCTTAAGGCTTCTTAATCCGCAGTTTCTCTTACGCGGGTTTTTACAGTATATTCGTTCGGTTCTGATTATATTTCAAAGGCTACCAAATAGATGTTATGGAACCAGTTTTCTTTTTGATGTTAAAGTTAATTCTGTTTTGTTTAGTGCGTATTCTTTATGTAATATGAAACAAACAAAAACCTGTTAAAATTGTAGTTAAAAGTTTTAGAAGAAATTACGTTTCAAGGAGAAATTTAAATCCTCATTGAGATGTTCATGAAAAAAATCAATTACAGGCTTTTTGGCAACAAAGATTTGATTCTCACAAAGTTTTGCTGCTTCTTTATTTAATTTTATCACTTGAATCAGATTTTCATTATATTATTTCTGCTCTTTCATCTGCTTCATGAGAAACTAACCATTTGAGCAACTCTCAAGTACTGATAGTTTCACAAAATTCTCAGTTTCTGAGCATAAAAAAAATTCCTTTAAATTCTCGTAGTTTATATTGGCTGTGCATTTTCTGCGCATTCGTGAACATTTCATGGAGAATTATAAGTAATGCACTCATTTTTTATTAGAAACCGCTTGTTAAAAACTGTAGTAGCTCCTTCCAGAAAAATATGATACTCTGCTAGAAGTGATAAGAGATCAATTCGAAGTTAAGCAACTTTTTCCATTTTTGGTTATGATTTGCAAAATGAATGAAAAACAAAAAGAGCATTACTAAAGCTATAATTTTATGATCTGTTTCTTTCTCGTAATTTGCTTAGCTCAAAATGCCATATTATCTGTCCTCAATGAATTGTGATAAATTGTGAAAATTATCTTTCTGAAAATTAAGAAACTGTACAGGAGACTTTTCCGATAAGAACTGGGCCCAAACATAAGGAACCGTACTACAAAATTCAGGTTCAAATTTCTTATAAAAAGTTTGAGTGTAATACCTTATAGCTCTGTGTTTCCTTTTAGAATATGCCATGCTCGACTTTGCTCTTCGTTCTCTTGAAAAGGAATGAGTATAAAAAGACTACCTAGAACAGACTTTTTAAATGTATATCTCTATGCGAGATGTATCCACCAGAAAAAAAGCAAAACTTGTAACAAGTCTCTTCAGCTATACGGTATGCTGGGTGTGCTTTATCGTTGCAAACAACATATTTCTACATGGGCACCGCGAACAGTATGGTTGTGATTTTATTATGAAATTACTATGAAATTAGGATCTTACTCACTCAGATATTGCATGCTTCTCCTTCACGTCTTTGGACCCTCACAAAGCGTTCGGACACTGTGGACCATGAAATCCTTTTGGACAAATTGGAGCACTATGGCGTCAAGGGTAAAGCAATTGAGCTGGTTCCGGTCATATCTTTTCAACAGGAAGCAGTTTTGTAGGGTGAATGGTCATTCATCTGTAACGGAAGGGATAGATTGTGGAGTTCCTCAGGGCTCCTGCCTAGGACTCCTACTACTCCTAGTTTATGTAAGCGATCTCCCCTACTGTTTACAGACTTCTAATGTGGCAATTTATGCTGACGACACCACTATCTATTACTCCTCTCCTTTTATTGATGATATCAATGCTGCAATAAATGCTGACCTTGAAGCCCTTAGATGTTGGCTTGAAAGCAACTAGCTATCGCTTGATGTCGTAAAAACGCAAGGGATTTTTTTTTTATTCGTATAAAAGAATTTACAATAAATCTTACATTCTACTATACTTATCTAATTACTATACAACACCACAGGAACGATATCAAGGGGAGCGAAAGTCAATGACTACCCCATGGCCAAAACATAAAGACACGCAACGTAAAGCTATGTACAACTACTGTACACTACTAACGATTAAAAAACTAATGCATACTATACTATGTTCTGTCTGACATTAGATGTCGGGTCAGGATTGAGATGAAATTAGAAAGTCACGAGGGATGATCATAGGTAGTGGGTGCAAACTTGAAAGTACTGACTTGCCTAGTTCTTCTAGACCTGACCTTAACATCGGTAATGAGGAGATAACTATGGTTAACAACACCAAGTATCAAGGTTTCAAGGTTGACCATCAACTTAAATGGTCTACTCAATTGTCCTCCACTCCTCCACGATCAAGAAAGTCTCTAGAGGCATCAGTATATTAAAGTATTCTAAACGATATCTACCTAAGGAGAACCGAAGATGCTTTGTAGAAGTCTCGTTGAGCCTTACTTTTGGTATTGCTGCCCTGTTTGGAGGCCTTTGGAGATCTTGCGGTGCATTGGCCCTAGATAAGTTGCAAAAACTTCAAAATCGATGTTTGTGTCATGTTTTAAGCCAAAGTAGAGGGCATGTCTTCAATTATTTGCTTTGGGGCTTCGCCCCCAGACAACGGTAGAATTATTAGAAATTAGCTAAAGTTTCTTTCAAGCCATTCCATTCAGAGAAATAGGTCACATAATTTTACACCGACCTTTTTGAAGATTTGGAGCCTATGCTTGCATTGTAATGCCTCCAGTTAATTCGCCTTAGCCGCACCGCTGTATACTACTTATGTTAGATTGCATTTTTTCTGTCGTTTATGTTGATTTGTAGAGCTTACAAGCACACTAACATACCGTAGACATTTAAAAATCTGAAAAGCAATGCTATATTCCTGCAAACAGGCCGGGCGAGTATCAGCTGACGCAGATATTGGATTTATTGTTTGCGTGCGCGTGAAAAGCCAATTTTCCAGTGCATGAATGTGTAAAAACCTACAATATTATGCGTGAATGCGTGAATCGCAACCAATATGTAGCAGGAAAACAAAGCACATCAGGCATTCCTTTGTTTGCTCATAATTAGCACATGTAGATTTGTAGATTATGTATTTCTTTTTACACTGTGACATAACTCTTTATTTTGAAATATTAATTAGCCAGTCTTAAACCTCAATCCGAGTCACATGTCAATCATCTTCGCTCTCATAGATCTACTCTAAGGATACAGGGAACAAGCGTGCCTATGGGAGGAGGGGGGGCGGACTCAAATTTCTAATTCATCACATTTGCTGCTTTTAAAAAGGAATTAGGAATCTAGGGAAGTGTTTTTATAAATATACTAAGTATTAAAATTGTGACTGCGGTGCTGCTCTTGCCCACCTCGCACTGGTTCGCGTTATAAAAATGGGCTTGATAGTATTTACAAAGAACCTCGTAAAGTAAATTGTTGGGAAATATCTTTGTAGTCAAATATCTTTTGTGCTCATAAACTGCTCAAACATGGAGCAACAAGAACAGTGTCAACTGGAACCTACCCGAAGTGAAACTTGCATAGCTAATTAATGCTTTTGTTTAATGAACTAAGTTCTGGTTTTTTTATCAGTTGAGTGAACAGACCATACATTAAGAATATAGCTCTTCCCGCTTCCAAAAAGACATCCTCCGTCTTGGCGAATATTTGCTGAATTCGAAATTAATATTTAATACAAGGATGATGACGAGATATGGGCTTGGTATATCAGCAAGGCGTGATATCCAGCCTCCCTTTAACAACACATATCATTCTTAGATTTGCGTTTGCATACAAATTTCAAATTGCTCCGTCTGGCCTCATTGGGATAAATCAAGAATGAAAAGTTCGGATTAGTTTAACTTCGGACAAATAGATATGTTGTGCGAAGCGAAAATCCTATTGTTGTTGTGTTTGAATTTTTAGAACGATAGGAAAGTGGAATCTTCCAATTTTATGATGAATTACTAAAGTACTATCTTCTTATTTCCCTGCTTGTCCAATTCCTGCTGATATGACAGCTCAAACAATCACCAATACTGCGATTTGTACTGTGATTCTATGCAGCTGAACATCAGTCAGCTTTTCATGATCAAATCATGAAGTGGATTTAGACCGATGTAAACGAGCTGATTGGAGCTTCCAATATATTGACTCATTGAAATGGCTGGCAGTGACTGATTTTACGGGCTTACTATCANTTTCCCTGCTTGTCCAATTCCTGCTGATATGACAGCTCAAACAATCACCAATACTGCGATTTGTACTGTGATTCTATGCAGCTGAACATCAGTCAGCTTTTCATGATCAAATCATGAAGTGGATTTAGACCGATGTAAACGAGCTGATTGGAGCTTCCAATATATTGACTCATTGAAATGGCTGGCAGTGACTGATTTTACGGGCTTACTATCAAGTCAAAATTTAGTACGAAATTACAAGGATTGTAGTCCGAAATTTCCTTCGCTTTAGTCCGAATTCATTTTGTTCTGAAACTATTGTCCAAAATTTTCCGTCCGAATTTCTTTGCTGTTGATGTATTTCGTCTTGTTATGTCTTCAGAAAGAAGTTGGGTAACAGAGCTGGGTATAATAGAGTAAGCGCTGTATCCTTTTGAAGCTAGCACCATTGATTATGTATCAAAATATTTATCATATTGAATTGACTACCAATGCTGGGAAATTTGATCGGAGTTACTTCAATAGAATCCACCTCATATGGTGTTTATTGTTCTCCTTTTTATTTCCCGGTAATCTTCATGATTTGTTTAATCTGTATCATAAAGCAGCAGAACAGTTTTGATATTCAATAATCCCATCTGTTCGCATCTTACTTTGTTAACAAAATTGAAGTTATCCGCAAGTCAGGATGGTGAGTGTCTCCTCTATCATAATTGGACCCTACTTCAATTACTGTATGGAGTACAGCATATAAACAGAGAGTCTCAAGTATCCTATTGAAAAGTACTGAGACACTACGTATTAAATAGGACTTTAAACCCTGTTAGGTCAAATGCTGTTTCAATGTTGTTGTAATCGCTTAATCCAGAATGAATGCTGGTTACCCTACATCGTTGTTCGATGTCTCAGGGCTATCTGGTATGCCGTGGGAAAATATTCGTGGACTTATTCAAATAGTTTTAAGGGATTTTATTGGGATGTTTCTGTGAAAATCATATAGGAGCTGAGTGCCATATTTTCCTGCTCAACCTGCCAAGTGTGTAGGCAATTTCAATTCGTGTTTATAATATATCAACTTGGTTGCAATCACTATTTCACTGGTTGGACATCCCTAAATTGCTTGCTCGACCTCCCCAGAAATATTTCATCCAATTTTGCCTTTACGTTTCTATACCGTAAAAACCCTCAAATTCGAACAATTTTGTCACAGAATCGGTTACTCTGACGAGCTAAATCTTTATGAGTAGATTCAGAAAATGTACTTGTTTGTCATATTTCGTTACGTGATTGACGAGTTACGACAAACTGAAGTTTGAATGCCCTCCTGGAAATCAATTTTCTTGAAGCAGAGTGATTGATTTCCAGGGGGCACTCAATATAGCGACTACAAGAACATAGATATCCTTGATTAAACACCCGTCTCGATTTTCTGCGTAATGTCCTTTTTGATTTACACGCATTATCCATTCTAAATACAAACACTCTTTGCTTCTGTATTAAAAACCTGACATATGTCTATAGTTGGCTGGCGTAAGAGCAAACAGCAAACAGGAGACAAATCAAGATTTTTCTGAGTCTTTTGTGTAACTGAGCAATAGTTTCATTCAAAGTTGTTTATTTAGATATTCAGCGAGAGTTGACACTATCAAAAATTAATTTCAAAGCCCTTAGGCTTTTTCATTGACATCGCTACTAAGGAGAATTCTCACGATTTCTTATTTTCTACTCAAGATCTGTTTTTGATTGAAAGCTGCCAGATTTGTATTCAATAAGCGTAAATTGATTTCTTTCACAGTATCTTGCTGGATAGATTTTAATGGAGATATATTTGACCACAGGATGCGAAAAATCAGTGTTCTTTACATTTCTTCTACCGTATAAAGGCTATCAACCGGGTATCAACCGCCAAATGGATGTACACTCATTTTTATAAGAAGCCGCTTACGAAAACCTGTAGTAGAAACGATCAGAGGTCAATTCGAAGTTGAAAATCTTCTTCAATTTTTGGTTGTGAATTGCAAAGTATTTTTTAAGAATAAACTGTATTACCGACCCAAATAATACTAAAAACGATAATTTTTTTATGATTTGGTCCTTTCTTGTACTTCTTGGCTCAACAGCTATTTGAGCGGTCCTCAATTTTTATGAAAATTAAGAAACGCTACAAGAAATTTTTAATATCAAGTGAGTCAAAAAAATGTATACACGTTTGAAAGCCTATAGCTCTCAAACCATTTATCAGATTCCTATAAAATGATAATATTTGTTCAGCTAAAATATCATCTTAGATAAGAAAATTTAGTTCATGACAATTGGGCCAATCTTTCTCAAATTACAAGCGATTGTATAAAAATGCTTCATCTCAAAGTCCTTCAAACAGGCCTAGGATCCTTGGTCAAATTTGCTAGTCTCATGATTATAGAAAACAGAAAAAAGAAGGATGAATGGCAGTCTATACTATTATGCAGTAGCCTCTTTATATACCCATAAACTGTTTGAGTGGCAATATNAATGTATACACGTTTGAAAGCCTATAGCTCTCAAACCATTTATCAGATTCCTATAAAATGATAATATTTGTTCAGCTAAAATATCATCTTAGATAAGAAAATTTAGTTCATGACAATTGGGCCAATCTTTCTCAAATTACAAGCGATTGTATAAAAATGCTTCATCTCAAAGTCCTTCAAACAGGCCTAGGATCCTTGGTCAAATTTGCTAGTCTCATGATTATAGAAAACAGAAAAAAGAAGGATGAATGGCAGTCTATACTATTATGCAGTAGCCTCTTTATATACCCATAAACTGTTTGAGTGGCAATATAGACCGATAGAATTTGATTATGATAGCTGTTGATAAAAGATTTTAGGACTACTTTGAAAGATTTTCAGATGAAGCATTTTTATAAAATCACTTGTAATATGAGAACGATAAGACCAATTTTGATAAAGTAAATTTTTTCATGTAAGTTGATAGGTTAGCTACGCAAGTATTATCAATTTGTATGAATCTAGTAAATGGTTTGAGAGCAACAGGCTTTCAAACGTCTATGCATTTTTTTTACTCATCCAGTATAGCATAGCCTCCAAATCTTTAAAAAACATTGCACGGATGGTTAATGCATCTTTCATTTTATTTTATGGCTTGAAAGGATCTTCAGGTACGCTTCTATAATCCAACATGCAACAGTTCTGATATCTTGATTGTTTTCAGAATTACAGCAGTTTTCTTTCTATTGAAAGAACTCGTGAAAAGTTTTGAAAAAAATTAAAATAATCGTAGATCCTAAATAAAAACATAAAAAACGGTACAATCTTCGAGAAAACCATAGTTTATGAAGGTCTATAATATGGCAGTAAGAAGAAATCTGTAGCTCTTCTAGCTTACGATTTAACATTTTGATGACGTCACATTCACAAAATGGCCCAAGCAAAGAAGACGCTGTAAATCTGAAAATAATCAAGATATCAGAACTGCTGCATGTAGGATTATAGAAACGTACCTGAAGATCCTTTCAAGCCATTAAATTAAAGAAAAGCTGCAATAACCATCCGTGCAATGTTTTTGTAAGGATGCCAAAGATTTGGAGGCTATGCTATCCAGTATGAAACTTGGGCCTATATTAAGAAACGTTACTACAAAGACCAGAGCTAAGTTTCTTATTAACAAATAAGCACATTTTCGTTTCGTAAGTATGAATCGGCCTAAAATTAATAAAATATTGAGACATAAACAATCCAACTTATCCTACTCGTTACAGTTTTTGCTTTAGATGTGTAGAAATATCAAACTTTAAAGCCTTCCAAAGATTGTTGGAAACGACAAATATTTCTTTNTAAGTTGATATGTTAGCTACGCAAGTATTATCAATTTGTATGAATCTAGTAAATGGTTTGAGAGCAACAGGCTTTCAAACGTCTATGCATTTTTTTTACTCATCCAGTATGAAACTTGGGCCTATATTAAGAGACCTTACTACAAAGACCAGAGCTAAGTTTCTTATTAACAAATAAGCACATTTTCGTTTCGTAAGTATGAACCGGCCTAAAATTAATAAAATATTGAGACATAAACAATCCAACTTATCATACTCGCTACAGTTTTTGCTTTAGATGTGTAGAAATATCAAACTTTAAAGCCTTCCAAAGATTGTTGGAAACGACAAATATTTCTTGCAATAAATTGCTGAAAGCTACGTTTGCTGGACGTGTCGGACAGAAATCGATAGAATAAACGTTTTAAGAAATGCAGATGCCATTATGAAATGAAAGGATAAATAATGTAGGACCATATCTGTCCCTGAATGCATATTGTATATTCAGTCATTTCATAATGGTGTTCATTGCTTTAAACCTGGAGCTGACATGCGTCATTGATCAAGTGGTCTGTCCTGTCGCTTTATTTCAACGCTTGTTGTCAATCTTGAAATTTTCCTTTATCATAGGTTAGCTGATGGACAAGATTTAGACCTCGCATTCCCTGGCTTCGATTTTCTGGCATTGTGCAATTTGAAATAAATATTCCCATTGGGAAGCTGACACATGTGTTTTTAATCATACCGTTGCGTTAGTTACCGTTAGTGTATTAAAGTCTATAAACCTTCAAGAAATAGAAATATAGATTACGAGCATAGGGCTCAAATCTTTAAAAAGGTGGGTGTAAAATTCTATTACATTTTTATTTGAATTAAATGACTTGAAAGGAACTTAGGGTACTTTCCTGTACATCTGCCGTGGAAATTTTTTGATATCTTGATTATTTTCAAAATGGCTGTGATTATAATATTTGAGGCTGTGACGTTGTCAAATTTCTAAATCCTAAACCAGAAGAGCGACAGATTTCTGCTTGCCAACATATTGTAGACCGTCATAAACAATGGTTTTGTTGAAGATTGTATATTTTTCTTCTATTGCTGTAGGATTTACGATGATTTTAATTTTATCAAAATTTTCCATGCATTTTTTCAACAAAAGTATAAACGCCGCCATTTTGAAAATAACCAAGTTATCAAATAATTTCCACGACAGATTTACAGCAAAGTACCCTAAGTTACTTTCAAGCCATTCAATTCAACGAAAATGTAATGAATTTTACACCCACCTTTTTAAGGATTTGAAAGATTTGAGCCCAATGCTTAGATTACGACCATTTCGATATTCAGGACACATCTATTGAATGAAAGTATGGTTTCTAAGAAGAAGTATGATGAATCTTTTAGCAGACACATAAGAGTTCTGCGAAATGAATTTTATTTTAGCATAAAAGATCATCGTATCTAGTATGCCTTGTAATGGAAATAGTTTTCATCAATTCTTTTCCGAGTATTTGAGGATCTATTTGATGCATTGACAACATTAAAATAGCAAAAGTATTCGAAAAATAGTGATTGCAATTTTGTTACGTCATGGTGTCAATTTTGAAATATGCCAAAATATGGCCTTATTGGTACATACATAACCAAATCGATTAGATTCTCACCCTTAGATGGACTCTGTTAGCCTGCGTCACAGACCCAACGAAAGGTAAAAATATATCCATTTTCCCTTCGTTTGGTCTGTGACGCAGGCTAGGACTATAGGAAAAAAAGAGAAAAGATCATATAAAATTCGAAACTACATATTTTGAGAAGACTAAGTCCTTCATGATCGTGACTCATTTGGAATTCTTCCAAACAAACGCTTATATCTTTAAAGAACGCTTTTCAGCATTTACATATTGAAATAAATGTTCTGGGTTTTGACACCAAGTGCTTGCTACAAATTTGTATCAGTGTTAACAGATAACTGGGGATGCACTGGAAGAGATAGCCCCCAAATCAGCACGACTTTAGTTTATATTTTCACACAAATCTTTTTATTAAGCAGGTGAAAATATTATCTTATTACGTATCACATCTTGCAAAAGACCGACTTTCCAAGCTGCTAGAAACAAAACTGTTTGAACATCTTCTAAACGATTGCATGTTTGTTTACTTGGCATTGGTAATAATAGAGCTATGTGGATCCGAAACCATGACTATGTTGAAATTCAAGTTTAACATTGAAGTGTGAAATACGATCAAAGGGTTTAGTTTTTCATCTTTTGCTTATTTCTATTGCCATCATATTTTTGAGCTTGGTTAAATAGACTTCAATTTTTATTCGAAACCCATGATAAACAAATCAGCAAATCTCTTTGAATGTTATCGAGCTCTTCCATTTGCAATCTTAGAAGCCATTCAAAAAATTAATGCTGTCATATTAAAAATAGCGAATGCAACTCTGCAATAATTAATTCAGCTATCTACTTTCATTTCCGAGGAGCTCAACAACCACAAATTCTGCCCGGGAATCAAAAATTTTTTCAGGGCTTGAAAAACCACCAAAATCTGACAATTCAATTAATGTCAAATTTGGTTCTGCATCAAAAATCAAGTTCATTTTCATTTTTTTTTTCATTTTATCAATATTTATACATGAAACTCCTTTCAGCTCGGAAAATTAGCAAATTAACAACCTAGTTACAATATTTGTTTAAGTAAAAAAAAAGTACTATGAATTGCTTCTCTACCAAGGGGTCGTGTTTGGATCCTGCACGTTCAAAGGTTCAAAAGATACTCTCTAAACCTGTTTTAAAACGAGCGATTGATTCTTTCTCTCGAATGTTGTCAGGGATATCATTCCAGTTTTTGACGCCAGAGAAGTAGAAACTTCGCTTTGTATATACTAACCTATCTTTGGAAATTTGCAGATCTCCAAGATTTCTGGTTCTATACCCTGAAATCTGGGATCTTTCAGTTAAATTTTAGGATATGGATTGTTCTATAAACGGCTTATTAGCAATAACTATACCTATAACTATATATATATAAACTGTCCTCTTAGCACACTTCTAAAGTTTATCAGCTACCTGGTTTTGAAGCATCCTACGAAATTGCACATAATTTTAACCAGATCAATCATTTTACGATTCAAATTCTTTAAGATGGATGATTATACCAGAAATATATCTCATGATAATGTAAAAAGAGTGCTAATGTGACATTTTAAAATTAAGGATCGTGGGCAATATGTACGACGCCTTCTGAAATCTATGGCTCAAAATATAGGTTTTCAATTTATCATTTCAAAGTCTTTTAGCATAATTTATCATCATTGGTATCAACACTTAAAATGATTTGGTCTTAGATATGCCTGAAAAAGAATTCATTTTTATGATAATTATCAAAACCAAATGTTGCGGATTTTGCAAACATGGAAACATTTTTCTAACTCACCTGTTAGCTAAACATGATATAACACATGTTTTTCTTACCTAACTGCAATGTGACATGGTTTTCCGAAGAGTGGCATGAAGTATAAAAGGCTTACTTTAGTATGTACAAAATGCGTATGCTATCTAGGAAAAATACTCCAATAAATTTAAACACAATTTTTGAATTGAATCCTTTATTTTGTGCAGCAGCAAACAAGGAAACAAAGAGAAATGACTTGGGAACAAGGACAAATTTTACTCCCGGGAGGACTTCATCTTTCGGAGATCTGCTTTGATGTAAAAATCTAGACTTGCGCTAAGTCTATTTTCTGAAGTCTGTCTGACCGATCCCTTTCCCTCTTTCCCATAGTTCCTGGATCCCCAAACGGAATGCTGGAATTGCAGATTCTGGACATGTGAGAAAGGAATCGGTCAGAAGAACGTCAGGAAATAGACTGAGGCAAGTCTAGTAAAAAGCTAGCACGTGCCAATTGATTTCGTTCTTTCTTGAAATGAAAGTGAAACTCGCCCACAAATATTTGCTATGATGAGTTACTACGTGTACTTACGTAAGTACTATGAGATTAACACTAAACTAACGGTACGTCTATAGAATCCTTTTGCGTGGATTAATCTAATAAAAACATTGCTCCACGCAAAATTGTTTCAACGCGTTTTGTACGTAACTGTGGGAACAGCTGTATCAGAGTTGGATGAACTATCAAATTTTCAAGTGTTGAGTCACGCTGAGATGTAGAATGGCGTCTCCTCGTGTTAGGAGTTGCCTTTTTGTTTGCTTTTCTTGGCAGACGTAGGAGCCGGGGGCACAGTGAGCATTGTTCCCCTCCAAGTTTTCGAAAGTGCCCTATTTTAACCTCAAAGTGCCCTTTTCTCAGCCTTTTGTAAGGCTTAAAAGCGCCAGAACTGCTTCCTACGTCTCTGCCTTTCTTTATTCCAATCTACCAAGGATATAGCCTTTACTCGTATCTCAGTTAACACATCACTCACCAAAATTGTATTCCAAGTGAAACCATGGCCAAAACCTGATACAAGTATCTTCGTGTGGCAAACTCTACTCTCAGATCCGCAAGAAATTAAGAACCTCGAGCAGGCCTATTGGGAAATTAGTACTTGAAAACTTTTTTATCTAAGTATTTTTATTCTATTCCTAGGAATCTGAAGTATATACTTGCCCTTTTTAGTTGTACTTTATTATTCGGTATTCAGAAAGAGGAAGATAGAAGCATGTCTATATGGAAGCATGGTTTCATATACTTGGGAGATCGACTGTTACTGTTCACAAAGACAGAAGAAAGACAGAGAAAGAGAGACATCGAAACTACCGACGCTTGCCTAATTTCTTTCCTTCGGATCGCTATATCACCACATCTGCTCAACGACTGCGTGCCTTCAAATCTTTATTTTTTGTGTATTTTCATTGAACTTGCTTCTGTTGACAGAAATCAGTACCTTTTAGTCTCACAGAATTTATTTTTATGATTTAAGCCTCGTTTCCATTGAATCCTGAGAGGCATCGTAAAGGGGATTGGAGAAAATTGATTGGAGACAGTCTGTAGCCATCCTGCGTTGTATTCCTGATTTAATTATTGGCGACCAAGAATCGTTTAAAGACAAAAATTATTTATAAATCAAGGATTCACAGAGAATCAAAGTCTAATTAAAAATCTTTTTTTTAAATCTAAATCAGCAACATTGACAGTGAATCATGATTTCAAATGCCGCAATCGGTCGTCGCACGAATCAAATTTTGCCGCCAAAAGTATCATATTTTTGCGCCTTCGGTATTTGATAAAGTAAGCTTTTTCCTCTATCATTTTATCTTGCATTGACTCTACAAACGTGTAATTTCAAAAAGTTGTCTTCGCATTAAATTAGAGTCTACTGCGTTAGCTTTAAAGTTTCCCATTCAAATTTATGACATCACTCAAAACTGACCGCAAAAGAAAGATACTACGTGCTCTGTTGTTTTTTATCGTTTCATCTTATATTGACGTTGCAAACATCGTCCTTAATTTGGAGTTGATTGCGCTCGTTTCTATTCAAATCTATATTTTTCATATCACTCAAAACTGACTGCCAAAAGAAAGATACTTTTTACCCTCCAGCTAGTTTTTAAAATGTTATCTTATATTGACTCCACAAACAGGTTATTATCGAAAAAATTCGTCCTTAAAATGGGCATGTATTATGTTAGTTTCAAAGTTTTCTATTCAAATTTGAATCTGTCATATCACTCAAAATCGACCGCCAAAAGAAAGATATTTTTACGTTCTCATTAGTTTTTTTGTCATTTTATTTCATATTGACTTTAACAAACATGCAATTTCACAAAAGATACGCTTAACATGGAAACCATTTGAAAACACCTGCGTCAGTTTTAACGCTTTCTACTCAGTTCCCATTGTGTCGGCAAACCTATGTGCACGACTAACAAGAAATAAGATCAAAGATATCAAACAACAAATTTGTTATTTTCCTATTTCTTGTGATTTTGTTATTTCAAACTTATTTTTGATTAATTGAAAATTAATATTTGTTGGCTACTCATCTGTTCAAGATGTTAAATTTTTGTAATCAATTTGATTCAAATTTCAATTAAAACGTCGAAATAATTCTCGTTTATTGTCAAAAAATCAAAATTAAAATCACAGCTGTTACATGTATATGAATCATGCACGATACTTCTGAGGTTCATTTCAACGTTAGGTATAACAAAATGAGTCGAACAAAAAGTTAAATCAAAGCGTTTGTGAATCTGTAGTTTCTACTGATTAGGTTTATCCAAACTGGAAGTAATTCCTATGTATAGCTATAACACGTCTACTTAGATTCAAAAATTTGGTTTATCAGAATCGGTCACCGAGTAGGGGAGAGTGGGGCTAGTTATCACAGGGGTAAGTTGTCACAAAGTCGTCACACACTCATTTCAAATCGAATGCTTTGATTGTTTTGATTTTTGCCGATACATTTGAAAGAAGTACATCGTAGAAGTACATCATCATACATCATGTCGTCTCTGCTTTGTGTCTTTTTCATCGCTACTTTCATGGGCATTGCTCTCAGGAGCTCAGTAACATTATCCCTGAGCCTCTGTGAGAGTAAATCGCCCAGGTAGGTCCTCTGCTGTCAATCATAGATATTATGTTTCACTCCCTAACTCTCGCACTGTATCACATCCTAACACCTTCATTCCTAGAACTTCTGTTCGTTGGAACAACCTCCCTGGCTCTTTGTTCCTCCAACATACAACTTACAGGCTTTAAAACGCTCAATAAACTCCCTTGGTCTTACCTCCCTAAGCTAACCCCTTTTCTTCTTCCAGTCTCTAAGGTACTTGTATAATAGGTGTTACCACTTTTCTTAGATACGAAACACTAAAAGAAATTGAATGCAAAATAACCTCCCAGAAATCATAATCGGAAAAGTCTGTGACTGTGATAACTTACCCCTGTGACAACTAGCCCCACTCTTCCCTACTTCGAAACACCGAGTACTTCAAAACAGGCCTAAAATCCTTGATCAAGTTTGCTAAAAATTCAGTGCCTCACCTATCAAAGCTATTTAGTCTACCAGGTGGTTCAAAAATAGTTAATCCGTTTGGAAGGCTACTGTCGGAAATTTATTGGTTATTCTACCACCAAAATTGCACTCAAGTACGTCCAGAAGGCAAACTTAGAATCCTAGCTATCACGCAATCTTCTAAGACAAGGTTATAGCATAAAAAAATCGAAGAAAGAATTACCCTGTTCTCTAAGTTTCAAAAGCTTGCAGCGAAATTATTGCCATCACTTCAGACAACTTTTGCCTGAGTTGTCGACTTTATGTTATTCAGAGAATTGTCGCAAATTCCTACTCTCAAGTGGTTTTTACAGGAGGCGGTCCTCGTAGGAGTCGAAAATAGACTGGAATTAATGGCGATTACTCAATTGATCAAGTGATGGGAAAGCTTAAAAAACAGGGCAATTCTGTTTTCGATTTTTATATGAATGGAGATATAGCGATCAAGTGCATGAATAAAAAGAAAGAAAGCCACGTACCAATAGACGATGACGCTAAAGGGCAACATCGGTCTTTAATCGAATTCTTAAAGATTGATTAGAACGCAATGCATCTCGGTAAAAATCTCCCTGTCGCCATCTTTAGCGTTATCTTTTATTATATTCCTATTGTTTTCATTTATTGAGAATATCAAATACAATAGGACAATAGGCTATGTTTACATTTCCCCAGTCCCCCTCCGCCCTGCTAACTGACTGAATTTACAGGTAACTGAATTCACAACATTAGTGAATTCATTCGCTGGATAGGATCAGAACGACGATTCAAATCTGAATTCAGCTTGAAGACATTGCTACTTCGATTTTTCATGAACCAATATAATTGTTGCCTGTTTTACATTAACTTTTCTAAAAGTAATTTCCTTGTTGATCATCTCCCATCATCTCACCGTGAATTTTAAACCAATATTTGAATTGAAATTGTAAAATACACAGTACTTCTGCTAAGTTTGCTGTCATCAATTTCAAAGTTAATTTTAATTTAAAGTTGAATCTACTTTCTCAATAAACGAACTGTGATTGTAATCAACAAACTCAACAATGACAGACTTTTTTGGATTTGTTCAACGATAACATTCAAAACTTAATTTCAACATCTCAAATTTGTTGAATCAATGTTGTGTATACTTTTATTAAAACGGCAAATTTCACAAAAGATTATTCTACCAAAGAACCTTACTCAAATTTGATTGTAATACATGGGGTCAGGATCATAGTAGCATTGCTTGAACCAAGGGTGTCGGGACACCAATAATTTGATTAATAAATATTTATATACCTTGTTTTGATTGTTGCTGTCTTCTTTGTTTTGTGCTTTTGTCTCTCCCTGCCTTGGTTTTTGAACAATATTTCAACCGATCTTGGCCTAACTGGGCTTAACCGCTTTTTCGAACCCGAAAAAAGGAGACTGGGGAGACATAGCTGATGTCGTTTAAAAACGCAGCAGCACAAAAAACCTTGAGGGGGGGGGGTGGAATCCACCCCCCATATGGATTAGGGTTAAATCTTAAATTTGCCTTCTTGTTGCTGTCTCATCTCCTTTAAAAAGCAATCTATAGATTATGGCTATTCAAGCGTGAAATCTAAGCCAAAATGTTATTGTAGATTACTTCTTAATTAAATTTGTTATGTTCAGTTAAATTTCAATATTGGTTTCCTGTTAATTCAATTGGTTTTTAAATGCAATTTCGTGCATGTTTCCTCAACCGTGAAATCTAAGTCAAAATAAACTAAGTAGTTATTAATTGTGTTATCCATTGTCGTTGAGCAAGAGGCAGGAATGAATAGGACCGCTGACCATATGGCACTTTGCGTCTGCGCTGCAACAGAATGTTTTGGAGCGCGGCTACGGGCCTATAACGTAGGGGGTCGCAGTTTTCGCCCCGATCGTTCTCTATTCGTTTCCAATCTTCCAAACCACACGTGGAATTTTATTTTCAACGAGTTTGGACGCACCAGGATGGTGAAGAAGAAGCTTTTTCATGAACATCTTGGCCTGGAAATTTGGGAAATTTCGAGTTATGTGTCATGGCGTTCGGGAAGATTCCGCATTATACCCATTCATTCAAGATATGACATGCAAGCTCTCTCGCAGCCTCATCTTGGCGCCAACAACATGCGCGCGCATAAAAAACATTCCTCCCTCTTGCTTTGTCGTTGCAAATTAAATTTCAAAATGGTTTTCTCTTGCCTCTATGTTTCGAAATCTAGTCCTGCGTGTGTTTATTCAGACGTGGGATTTAAATCAAAACCATTTTGTAAATTACTTTTTGATCAAATTAAAGGGTATATTTCAACCAGCATGCATCGCGCGTTTCATCTCTTTGTTGGCCTTTGCTGTTGCCATTTTCAAGGGCCATGACAATGAAGACACGCGCGAAGCATGCTGGTTGAAAAGACTCCTTAACGATCGTGTTATTTCAGTAAGATTTCAGGTTTGTAACCTTTTTAGCATGCGCAACGAGCGAAAGCTACCTATGGTTCAAGGCAACTATTACGGTCTATTTTGTTTACATTCCGGGGTTGACTTCTACTGAGCCATTGAAATTCCTTTGTTTGCAATCCCTAATCGCTTTGTGCTGGCGTGTCAATCAAAAGCAACAAAACAAATGCTATTGTTGCAAAATCTGCCCTCGTTTACGTGCATCGTTTTTGGCAATCTGGAGGGAGAATGATCGATTGAATGCAGGGGCGCATCTAGATGGGGAGGGGGGTTGTGGGGGTTGCAATCCCTGCCCTTTTCGGTAGAGAACAAAGGTGTAATACAGGTACATTTGGGTCAATTTACTCTAGGTATTGCCCATTCATTCTAGACTTATTTTCCTTCATTCGTAATGTTTCAGCGGTACACTTTGTTTGTTGTATCCTAAGGAACTGCATGTACGTCATACACATTTCACGCGTTATAGGAATAAGGCATTAAGGCCATTAAGGAAGGTATATTCTTTCAGATATTATAACACTTGTGATTCATGCTGTAACTCCTGCCTTAACTGACTATTGTATGACTCAAACTTATTGCAGGTAATGTAGACGATAATGTATCAGCCACAATCACTACAGAGAGTGATTACTTCTTTATTTAGATATCTTAGAGTGTGAATTCGTATAAATACGAGGCAAGTGATGCTAGTGTAGGAATGGTGGATTACCACCAGCACAATAGTCTTGTGAAAGCTCTTAGTGTTTCTAGTTGTTATTGTGCGATATTGTATTTGGTATTTTAAAGGGCATACAGTGCTTGAAAAAAAACTGGGATGCGCCTGTGAATATATTTGATGTGTTATTAGAGAGCTCCGAGGATTGAGAGCCAACCAGAATCTCACTAGCACTGGTTTAAAGTATAAAGAGAGAATATTAAAGATCAAAAGGGAAACTCGATACTGTTGTCGTTTCTGTGTAACGTTCGTGCCCTGCCGAACCCTTTTACAAAGGGAAACAAGCATGTTGAAATAAGTTGCCCCATTTCATCCCCTATCTCTCCCAACAACCTTGCCCTTAAAATTCCTAGTTGCGCGCCTGGAATGACACATGTTCGAAATAATAGAAAACCTTTAACTTATCTCGTGCAAAGTCGCTTTTACATACAAATACTAGAAATATCGTACGCACATATTTTCCTTCTAGGTGGCCAGTAAAATTTACATACTGAGTGAAAAAGTCATGAAATGCCAGTCAAATATTAGAATACGCCAGTGAGTTAGAAAAGAGGTGTTTTCTTGAAGTCAAGGATTAAATGCTTACAATAGAAAATTGGCGAGATATTTCCAAAAATAAACATATCGTAAGAAATCAGAAAATTGTGATAGCAAGATTTGGTTTAGAAAATATACTGTTTACTTTTAGATTCAAATGTCAGTCTTGGTGCAGATTACATGATCTCAATCATCCCTTTATCTAAAAATGTTCCTCAGAAAATTAACCTATTCGTGTTACCGACGACGAAAACTTTGTAGAAACGTTTACAAAAAATTCAATGTTAGCTTTTTCAATTTGACTCACTCTGTACACACCTGCAGTGTTCGCGCTCTTTTTGTCTGGAGTTTTACTACAATTTAAGAACTTCATCTATTGCAGATTCTCTTTATTGAAAAATCTCCCCATATCTAGTCAAATAGAGGAACGAACTGACTTGCAAGATTGATCAAAATGCCATTTGTTGATCTTCAAGGCCATCTTTGTTAATATACACGTTTTTTCTCTTATAAGAAACCATGGGTAGTTAGACACCGCAGTTGTACTTACATTGCCTTCATGATAAGAGTGATTCTGTTTCCTATCCTTGTGTCAGCCGCCATTTTGAAAGTTCTGTTGTTAAGGAGGTTCTTTTGTTAAGGAGGTAGCGAAAGAGAGAAGGAAGGAAAGAAAAAGAGAAAGTTTTCTTTCCTTTTTTTCTTTCGCTATCTCCTCCGCATAACTATATAGATAAAAAATTTCCTCCGCAGAAGCATATTAGTTGAGGTGCTCCTCCATAAAAGCACACATGCAGTGTCTAACCACCCATGAAGAAACTGGTTTAAAAAAAACTAGTACTTGGATGGCCGAAAATTTAAGAAACTCTAGCACTTAGTTCAGAAAGAGCTAAGAAACTTTCAAAAGCGAAATTCAACGATGTTATGATAAATATGTCGTTGAATCCTCATTCTTGAGTAATATTAACTAACGGTTTTATGTTTGAAAGTAATAGAACACTTTTTCCCACAGCAGTGTNNCTTTTTGAACTCCGACTCCTAACTTTTGTTTTTGATTCTGTTAATAAAACTTCACCTAGTTGCTTTCATGACTTTTTCCTATTTAATTCATCTGTTCATCAGTATTCCACAAGACAGGCCAGTCAAGGTGATCTATATATGTCTCGAAAAAACAGTCTTCAATATGGTCTAAAGTCTATTCGATATCTTGGTGCTAAACTGTGGAATGCATTACCCATGGAACTCCGAAATGCCCTATCAAAAATATCTTTCAAAACAAAATTGAAAAGTTATTTATTGAACAAAATCGACCAATGAATGTAAGCTATTTTGGTACTGAAGATGCACAATTAATTAAATTCAAATAAATTTACCTGATTATATATATCCTAGGATAGGGGGGGCTCTCTCCTCGATTAGTTCACCTATTGAGAGGGCTCCTCCTTTAAGTAATTCCCTGCATACAATTTATTTAGCTCCTATTTGTAGTTGTATATTGTATTAGTTTTTTGTAACATTGTATTAATTTTCTGTAACATTATCGTCTATCTTTGTAGTTTAGTTATTTGTTTGTATTGCTAGAATCATAAATTGTATGTAGAGAATTTAAATCATATGAACTGAACAGTCTTGTTAATAAACTATTTTAACACTTTCAAGGTATTTAATTGTCATTTAAACAACGACACAACAAGCAGTTTACAGACGATTTTCAATGAAAAGGGTCTTGCAAATTGATTTTTCAAATGATTTGACTATTTTCATGCAGTCTGTCAGATATAACTTCAATATACATTTCTTTCAATGAAATTTTGCTTGTATGTGTTCAATCTTTTCTAAAAGTTCAGCTTTCCCAAGAGTATAATAACTTCCCATCCATTGCTCTTTTAACTCATGCAATATCTTTCCAAAGGATGGTCCTGGCCTGACACCAACACTCTTCAAATCATTCCCTGAAACAGGAAATTGAGGCACATGCCAGTTAGATAGCTCCTCTGCAATTCCTTCCAAGCCTCTATAAAGCAGTAGTTGGTTGACATGCTTTTGTAATTGACCAAGAGCTTTAACACTTGTACAAGATGCCAAAATGTCTTGATATGGCTTTTTAGGATCTTCTGTATCTTTTAGATTCCTGTGGGTGACAATGAATTTTCCAAGGTTTCTCTCTGCTGTAGATAGCTTAATTGATCTTGCCAAGTTTTCTGCTTCTTCAACAGTGTCTAAAAGACTCATCAGGATTGTAACTGGCTCTAACTTGTGTGCATGGCCATGATTCCATACATATTCAAATTCTTCAAGATGCTTTTTCGTACAGGGTGGAAGACCTTCAAACAGAAAGGAAATAAATAAATAAAATGTATATATAGCATAAAATCCCCTAACAATGAAGCCAAAAGCCTTGTGAATGTGATACAGAGACTCTTGCTAAACAATCTTTAACATGTCAGGTTGGATAAAGATTATGTGTTCTGTGACTTGCCTGGGAATCTAGGAATGAAAAAACCGACTTTAATGGTACACAACTTTTAGGGTACAAATTTAAGACTCTATTAGACTGTACAGAATCTCCTCATACACAAAGGACAATGTGAGAGTACCTTTATCCCTGAAGAGTTGAAAAATAAAACTTTAGACTCCATTCTTTTCATTGGTTAAAGATAACCTGGTGTAGTTTCCTATGTGAGGTCCTTTCCCATAAAAACAAAATCCACCAAACTTTCTGTGCTTACCAATATTCTCTGCAACTCCAAGCTCATACATGTGTTTCAATAAACTTGGTGCAAAATTTGATGTAATAATTCTTGCTAGCTCAACCCATACTCTTTCAACTGCAATATTTTTCAAGCCAGGGGCACATTTTCTTATTACTTCAAGTGTAGTCTTATCATGATCATCAGCAGCCTCTGATATTCTACCATAAAATCGAAAATATCTCAAGATTCTTAAAAAATCCTCATTGATCCTTTTCTTAGGATCCCCAACAAATCTAACTTTCTTGGATTTAAGATCTTCGACTCCACCAAAATAATCATGCAAATTCCCATCAAAATCTAAGCTCATAGCATTTATGGTCAAATCTCTCCTTTCTGCATCTAATTTCCAATCATTAGTGAACTCCACAACTGCTCTTCTCCCATCATGCTCAACATCAATTCTCAATGTTGTTATTTCATAATTGTGACCGTTGAGATGGGCTGTTAGCGTACCATGCTGCAAACCAGTTTCAATGTACCTGATTTTGTTTTCCTTAAATATTTCTATCATTTGATCTGGGGTAGCTGTAACTGCAAGATCAACATCCTTGGGCAGATGTCTTGATAGCAACAGATCTCTTACTGCCCCACCAATTATGCGGATGTTGTGCCCTTTTTCCATAAATGCATTAGCAACAGTCAGTAGTTCTTTAGTTAGCAGGTCTTGGTAAAATTTGTTTGAGGACAGATTTGGATGATTTTGACAGTATTTGCAAAATGAGCTAGCTTGTGCCATGATATCGTTGTGAGCACACCTTGCAAAGCTTTGCAAGCTTAAGTAAACAGATAACGTAGTTGAAAAATCTTTTGTTGATTTCTTGAACAGCTTCAAACTATGATTTTTTGGCAATGTTGTGCGAGATGTAACAGCAGCACTATCAGCAGCCTTCTTTTTGAACCACAGTGTTTTATGAGAGCAAGTTCTTCGACTAACCAGCAACTTAGGCCGCACTTGTCCTAAATTTAGGCCATCGACTTTGTCCGCGAAAAGATGATCCAAAATAGTCGCTGGACTTTGAAGAGCCACGAATCTTCTGAAATAACCAGTAGTTCTCTGCAATTCTGGCCTTTTAAGTGGCAAAGATCTTGATACACAACGATTATAAAGCATCTGCGATGTAAAACATTACAACAATTTCGCTGTTGATTTCTTGGAAAGACGAAATAAAAAATATGCTTATAACCTCGTATTTGCTGGTCGAAACTCGAAACGAGTCCGTCGAGTTCCTATTCTGCGGAATGCGGAATGGAGAAGAGGTATGTGGAACATCTTGGTTGGGCCATTTTTAAGAGTACCTTTTTTACGACAATTGACATGGTGTTTAATGATTTCCAGATTCATAGGTGCGCTTTTAGTAAAACTACATTTAAGGATATATTTTTTCAGCTTTTCCTATATCTATGGGCATACTTTTCAGAATATGTTCAGCATTTATGGATCTTATGGCCTGAGTGGCACAATCCCACACCATGGAAAATTAAGTTACTCCCTGGGGTAAGAGGGAACGAAAAGCAAGAATGTCGACTGCCAAGAAATTACAAGAAAACAGTAAACTTGTAGCCTGCGTGCAGACTGGTATAGTCTGCACGCAGGCTACACAACTTGTCACAACCTGCCGAAATAGTATTCGAGTATGTTTATGATTTGCATCAAAATCTTCCAATTGCATTCAAGCCTGTATGAAAACATTTCAGCCGTAGAATATTGACAATAGCACTGTTCTATTGGGTCTAAAGAAGTTAAAAAGAAACAATTTCTGCACTTTTTTCTTTTCTTCAGGAGATTGCCTTTCTACTGTTGATTGTTCTGGAGCAGGACTTCCTAAAACCTGATCGAGAATTTTGCTTCTAATTGAAAAAGATTGCTTGGTGGCAATCGCAATTCCATTGTGCTCTTGAATGATTTTTTTACATAAAGTTTTACATCTTTAGTTTTTTATATACCAGGTGAGTCAAAGAATGTATCCACTATTTGAAAAATAGTACTATAAAACCTTACCCTGGGTACCAGAGCCTTTAAAAAAATACGAAAATAAACACCCAGCGTATTTAAAACCTATGAAACATATTTGAAAAATTACAATTTATGCATCACTGATGGTTTACCTTAATCTTGGGGATATATTCATTTTTTTTTCTTTCTATATTGCTACCTAGCATCCGAAGGTAGTTTTAACCCTATTAATAACGGGCTTTTTGGACCCTTGTAGTACCGGGGGGGGGGGG